>OY744607.1:1786327-1808827 GCA_963556255.1 Allolobophora icterica | reverse complement strand
TAACTAAAAAATATTACTAACTATAACTGTAACTGTAACTAAAATGAAAAACCACTAACTATAATTGTAACTATAACTAAAATAAAATCTGTAAGGAGAATCACACTGCATCATTACCACTACCATTACCTTCACCATTACCGTTATCATTACCATTACCGTTGCCATAACCATTACCATTACTGGAGTTGCAAGGTGTGTTCGTTGTAGGTACGAGTATCTATGGACCCAAGTTCAACGACGAGGAATTCATCGTGAGCCACAAGGCTCCTGGCATCGTGTCGATGGCTAACTACGGTCCGGACACGAACGCATCGCAGTTCTTCATTCTGCTCAGCAAAGCCAGATGGCTCGACAGGAAGCACGTCGCCTTCGGAAAAGTCATCCATGGATTCGTAAGCATTAAGATGTATCGCTATGCTTTTGCTTCAGACAGGAAAGCACTGAATGGACAAATGAATCGATGGATGAATTAATGGATGGATGAATGGATGAATGGATGAATGAACGGATGAATGGATGAATTAATGGATTAATAAATTGATGAATGGAGGATAAATAAATAAATGAGCGGATGTATGGATGAACGAATGAATGAGTGAATTAATGAATGAACGGATGAATGAATGAATGAATGAATGAATGGACAGATTTGTGAATGAACAAATGCACGTGTAGAGTTATGGATGAATGGACTGATGGATGAATAAATGAGTGAGTGAATGAATGAATGAACGAAAATATGAATAAGTGGCTGACTGGATGAATGAAAGAAAGTAAGAATACGTGGAAGAAGGGGTAGATGCTTGAGTGAATGGATTGCAACGCCTAAAATAGTGTCCTTTCCGACACAAAGCTTGCAGTTGGCATTGCCAAGTGTGCAGTTGACATTATGGATTTGCGGGGTGTGCAGTTGACATTGTCGAGTATGCAGTTGACTTGTATGGAGTGTACAGTGTGTAGTACGAATTTTTAAGAGATTAGCTCAAGCAAACCACGATTTAATTCTAATTCCTGAATATTCTACTTACCAGTTCGGTTACAGTTTGACAACGTGAGGAAAATGGTAGAATTGATATTTCTGAGTATTTTAAGTCAGGATGACTAATTAAGAAATTAATTTGGTCTCATTCACTTGTTAAGTTAGTAAGTAAGTAAATAAGTAAGTAAGCGAGTAAGTATATTATTTAATAACCAGTTGCTAATCGCGCTTTGGTGTACAGACTTAATAATATAAAAGTTGGAGAAAGAATAATTAATTAATTATTTAATTATTTAATAATTAATTAAGTAGAGAGTTTGAGAGACGTGTTGATCTGGTGCGATAGGACGTCGTAGAGAAGCTCGGCAACGTGCCAGTGAAGCAGGACACCTCCAATCCGGAACTGAAGGTTATGATCGTCAACTGTGGCCTCAACAACATCGAACGCAAGTACGAGATGACCCAACAACAGCTGGCCAGCACCGAGGATCTGTAAGAGACGGAAAGCTTCTCTCGAAAAGACTCAGCTGCGACAAAGCGATCGTCTGAATATTCTACTTATCTTAGGGTCTTTTCCGAAGAAACCTAGCGTTTTATTGTCTGAATGTTTATCTTGGAACTGTTCTAGTAGAGATTTATAGAGATGTACCGAACGATTGTTCGTAGTAATGTACGCGTTCTCTTTAGACACCTTTAAAACGTGGTCATTTGATACTATATATAAACACATGGGACATAGTATATATCTATAGCTTATTAGTTAGAGCGCACTCCTAAGACACCTTTCAAACGTGGTCACCTCATTCTATATAAGGACGGGCACGGTAAACCATTGGTTCACGCTGTGAATAGAAAACTTATCCCGCAAACTTCAAGGTCGGCGACAACAGCCCTGGCAGCCATAAGGTGCCAATTTATACAATATAGACACGGAGCATCTTAACCTGTTGGGTTAGAGCCGTCAACCTGTATCGCGGAGAGCATGGGTTCGATCCTCCCCCACTGAGACGATTACTGTGTAGAGACCTTGAGCAAGTCCTTCACTCACAGTTGCACAGCGCCATCGATGTTCTGTCGTATGGTCGTGGGTGCACTTCTCATATCAAATGCAGTTGTCCTGTATTGTATTCCGAGGAAATTCCATGTATTTATCTGATAAATCCTGTTCCTCGTTGGCGCCACTTTGTCCCATTCTCATTGAAAACCCAACAGCCTTGTTCTCAAATAATTCGCCAGATAGCGGCAGCGTTACATAGGCATGCAGCCAGACTAAGGCTGTTATACGGAGGTCTCGTAGCGTCAGACATCACTGTGGCAGAGCCCACAGAAACTTTGTTGTATGTTGTCCTGCGCTCAAACTATGTATGCAGGGACCTTCGATCTGTCCGAATATTTTACATATCATGTCTACGTTTCTTAACATGACGAATTTGTAATAAGATGGATTTGCTCAAGTTTTGTCAATTTAATATTTAGATCTCAATATGGTGCAGAAATCTTGTTATCATTATTCTTTTACACGAGGTTATTATTATTATTATTATTATTATTATTATTATTATTATTATTATTATTATTATTATTATTATTTTTTTATTATTATAAACTTTTTTATTTGTACATTTGTTTATCAAACAAAACAAAACATCACTCGACAAGTTCTGGTCGCATGAAAGTTCCTATGAAGGCAACAGCATTGAAGCGTTGTATGGTGATTGACAACCGCTGGAGTAGATAGCAAGTCTCCCTAGGGTCTGCGGTGGTTAAAGCTAAGTATCTCCCCAAGTCTTTTATAAGGGCCATTCCGTCGTCATTGATAGGGCCTAAGGTCTCGAAAGCCAGAGGGACAAAAAAGTGGTCTGCGCGGATCTGGCTGTACTTGTTGTTCTTTCTCGTGGCCGCTAGTTCCGCTGCTGCTCCTGATGTCGCGGACGTTGCATGTAGGTAAGAGGGCGCCACAGTGTCAGTTACGGTGACGTCCCATACAAGACTTCGGCCTCTGCGCCATGGTATCAGCGTAAGTCCGTCCGGTCGTCTCCCGTCCGTCCTCGACAGTCCAGGTGGTTCCTTGATATTAGGGACGCCCGCTCGTGATAGGCCTCGGCTTATCAAATCATTCAAAGCTGCATGTCTGGCGATTCTGCCAGGTCCTAGGTTGCATGACATCCCGTGCGACCCGTCCGCCGTCACCATTGCTCCACAGGGGCATGCGTGCGGTTCGCATATATTCGTCCCCAGTCTGAGGCCTACTGCAATTCTTACCGCCTCGTCATCCAATCGCAGCCCGCATGATGACATCGGTAGTGCGAACAGCCAGTCGCTGGCGTGTGGTGCTGAGGTTGCTTTGAATCTTGCTTGGTGGTAAGCGTCGACCAGAGAGGCGTCCAATGAGTCCACCACTCTCTTCACGAGAGGACCATCCCAATATGATTGTCTGTATGCTGCGTAATTATCTGAATGTGTGATTTGACTTTCGGCGTTCCATCGCTGTAGCAACGTTTCAAAGCGCGCGTCGGTGATGGATTGGTCGTAACCTAACATGGAGGACTGAAGGACGTGGGTGCCTGCAGCGGAAGCCAAGAAGGCAGGAAGCGCAAGCGAAGCGACCCGACGTATGCCCAGTCCTCCCGTCTTGACCGGTAAGGACGCTTGAAGCCATTGCATATCGGTAAGGTTAAGGTTGAGGATTGAGCACAAACCTTCCCTCTGTATTTCGTCATATTTGTCTAGTAGAGCATGTCCGCTGCAGGGGTGGGATCTTAGGGTGTGTAGTAGCTTTTGTGAAAACAGTGAGCTTCTGAGGAGGACTAAGGCATCATGTTTTGCAATTTTTTCCAGTCTTGACATCGCCAGCGTCAGTTCCGAGCAGCGAAACTCCAGGCTTGCAGTTAGGGCCTCCTCGGACGACAGCGGTGCACCAAGCAAACAGGCCGTTTCCGGTGCGATAGCGGGAAAGTGTTGAAGGTTTGAAGGAACTTCTCGCCTCTCCATGCGCGATATTAGCTCGCATTTTCCGTAGTTGAGTTGCAGACCTAGCAATCCGCTCTCATATTCCAGTGTCTTCACGTCCTCCGCCACAATAGAGGCCCTTCCTCCCAGAGACAAATCGTCCAGATATCCAAGCACAAGCGATGACGATAATTTCTGAAGGATTGGTTGCAGCGGCAGGCAAAACAGCACCGGTCCCAACGGATCGCCTTGCTGGGGACCGACTTGTGAGAGAATGGTATATTGTCCGAATTGAAGTATCGAAGCTTCATCATAAGCAAGACGGATATACGATGTCAGTTCTGGCGCGATCTCATCCAGCGAGGATTATTATTATTATTATTATTATTATTATTATTATTATTATTATTATTATTATCATCATTATCATTATTATTATTATTATTATTATTATTATTATTATTATTATTATTATTTATTATTATTATTATTATTATTATTATCATCATTATCATTATTATCATTATCATTATTATTATTATTATTATTACTATTATTATTATTATTATTATTATTATTATTATTATTATCATTATTATTATTATCATTATTATTATTATTATTATTATTATTATTATTATTATTATTATTATTATTATTACTATTATTATTATTATTATTATTATTATTATTATTATTATTATTATTATTATTATTATTATTATTATTATTAATCAGAAACTTAAATTGCGCCGGTATTTAATGCACAAGGCATCAACCGATGGCATACCAAAACCAAGCCGTAGTCAGGTCAAAGTCCTGAAGATCAGTCCACTAAGACAAATTGGCAGCCTATGATGGATAAGCAATTTGAAAGAGATAAGTCTTAAGTTGAAAACGAAATGAAACAAGCGACTGAGCAGAGCTCACAGACACAGACACGCTTTATAAATATCCAAATACAATACAATACAGGGAGAGAGTTCCAAAAAGTAAGTCCAGCAACCAAAAAAGCTCGTTAACCAAGAACAGTTTTCGATATAGGTATGACCAGACAAAGATAATCACATGACCTCGTTGAATAATGATAAGTCTGGGAAACAAGAACTGATTTTAAGTATTGTGGCTGGCAGAGTGTAAAGTTTTATAAACTATGAGCCCCGATTTGAAAGTAATTCTTTGCTGAACCGGAAGCCAATGCAAAGATTTAAGCACAGGAGTTATATGTTCATATTTTGATGTAGTAGTCATTGCTTTAGCCAAAGAGTTCTGGACTATCTGCAGACATATTGATACCAGTAAGAAGCGAGTTACAGTAATCTAGGGGACCATTGCGTTTGCCAGATATATCCCTGACGACATCTAGTCAAAGGTCTCGGAGTAATGGTCCACTATAAAAAAAAGTGTAGGAGTCGGTGTTGGCCCAAAGGGTACCATACTTGGTGCTTATTTCTTCCGGATGGGCTTAACAACTTGAGAGGTTCGCTCGGAAGGAAGGGGTCATGTAATCTCCTTTACCACCTCTCTCTGGTCTCTCTGGCAACAGGACTCGGATCTTCACTGTATATCGCGCTGTGGACGAACCCTCTGACACCATCAACGCCTGCCTGTGAATAAGCTGGTGCCCTGTGCTTAAAAACCCTTCGAATAGTGCTATAGAAATGTGGAGTTCACGATTACAATAAGGATGTTAGGTCATCCACCCAAGAGCGTGAGAGATGATGATGATGATAATACGTCCCGAATTTCTTGACCTTACACCATAAATATTGAGATAGAGTACTTAATGAGCTGTAGTACTTAATAGTGAGTTATGGCACATAACCATGAGTTAGGGTACTTGACAATGAGTTAGATAACTTAATGTATACAGTAAAGTGCATTTGTACTTCCCAGCTCATATCCTGCCAACATGCTCATCATTGATCGATGGCACAAACATGGGTCTCTCTGGGTCCATGTGGTATCACTGGTCCCACATGGACCCAACATGGGCATAATGACAGGGGGTAACAATCCCTAGTAAAGATCAATATCCACACAGTTTAGGTTTACCCAATCTGTTACAAAAGTCGACTTTATTCACCTAGACAATCGCATGTTTCATCAATTTCCACACGAAAACTTGAAAACAGAATCTAAGCAGCTAAAAGTCTAACTATAGCATTGAAACAAACAACCATTCATTAAAGATCTAACTGTAGCAATAACCATTCATTAAAAATCCAACTACAGCATTGAAACAAACAACCATTCATCGAAAATCTAACTATAAACATACAAACATTCATAAAAGATCTAACTAAAGCATTTGAAGAAACAACCATTCATCCAATCACCAGCTGACCCCATTCGCCAACGCCACAATGATTGTCTCGATTCTGTTACCACACCACGTTAAAACAACTCAAACGTAGTCGCCCTCAACCTTCCTTAAAATTCCGATCACAGTCTACTGACCAACAACATTCCTTTTTGCAACTCATGCCCGCTCATCGAGGAGGCCACACAGTTGGAGGCTGGATATCATTCGATCAGGAAGCCTTCCGCAAAAGCCTTCTCAGCTCTCATCTTTCTCGGCAACCTACACGGATAAATCTCTCTGTTGCGGAGTAGTTCCACCTACAACTCCGCCACTGCTCGTACTCTGGTAGTGCCAGTCCCAAGTCTGGACGCGGGAGGAGGGCGACGCTAATCATCTCTGTTACGACACAGAGACATTAAGTAGAAACTACTATTACTGTTCCATCTACAAAACTACTCTAGTCATCGTAAAAGTATAAAATGTCAATCGTTCCGGCAAAAATAGAATTTAATAATTTAATAATGCAAAACAAGAAGACATCTTCTCCAGCGCCGCTTCAAGACAACTTATCACAAACCGATTGTACAGCACTCTTATCCAAACAATGCCGGTCGGAAACAATGGAATATGCCAGCTTAAAAAGACGTTCCAAACTCATTAGCACAATCGATAAGACTCCAACAGATCCTCTCATATAAGCGGACAACAATAACAAATACAAAAATTCAACATCGTGAAAGGCACTTATATTCAACGCCTTCTACGAATCAGGAAATGCGCTACAAAAGCGTTTAGATGTGAATGTGGGAGGGGCGCGTTGAGGGGAAAACAAGACGGTTAAAATGGATTCTAAGATTTCGTCTAAATCTTAAATTTAAATTTTAAAATCTAAATCTTAAGATTTCGTGTAAATCTTAAATTTTCGGACGTATAAAACAGTTTAGAAGAGATTTCCCATCGCATCCAATGATATTCAATTAAAATCTCGTACGAAATCTCGCCAGGAGTCAACTCTCGAACCAAATCTCGTCGGGCAGAACAGCCTTCGCATAGCGCAGTAGAAACGTCGCGTACCAATGAACGCCGCTAGGTGGCGTCGACAGTTCATCACGTGATCCGATGACGTAATTGGCCAGTCGAAGCGGTGCCATGGCAACGTGAGCCAGCCAATGGCTGCCGAGTGACGCATAGCATGACGTCACCGTTTCGTCAACAACTATGGTTCCTTCAGTGGTCAGAGGAGCAAAGACGCCTCGCATGACGTCATAAGACCGTCTGACGACCTTGACCGCTCTTCCGTCCTCCTCCCGCGGCCCTTCCCGCTTGAAGAGATACTCCCCCGGCTGGACATGTCCGGCGAAGACGGGACCACTTCCGGTCAGCGTCCGATCGGCTTCGCGGACCGAGTAGACCAAGTGGTCACTCGTAACGGTCAGTTTCTGATCATCGTCCGTCCACAGCGTCAGAAACGACACCAGTTTGTCGACGTCACGATGCAGGAATCCGATGACGGTGGCGTATAGTGGCGCCCCGTTGCGGTCGACGGCGAGGACGCGGTCACCCGTGGATAGGTTGGACATGGATGAGTGGCTCCCGTCTTCCAGAAGGACCGTCGATGATCCGGGAAAGCAACCGCCGGTCTTGACGGCAATTGAGGAATCTGAAACAGAATTACACTCTGTAATGTAATTGTTACAAGGAGTCCTTCAGACCTTACGGATCTTACATAGCGCCTAGTGTGTTCGTAATCGTAATGGTAATATCCAAGTTTCTAAAGCGCTACTTTAAAGCTAAACTCAGGGCACCAGCTTATTCACGAGCGCTACGTCGTGTCAGAGGGGTTGTGGTGCGATAAGGTAAGTTAAAGATAAAGTAAGGTTAGATGCGATAAGGTAAGTTAAAGGTAAGGTAAGTCTAGTGCGATAAGGTGAGTTAAAGGCCATAGGTAAGGCTATTGGTATGATAGGCGAGTTAAGGCAAAGTAAGATAAGGATATGTAGGCCTATAATAAGGTAAGTTAGAGGTTAGGTAAGGCGAGCTGAATGGTCATGGGTGAGTGCCAGTGCATGTCTTACCTGACTTGACTGAGCAGTGAATGTGTCCCCTGGACTCGAAGTAGACCCAGTCGAAGCCAGCCTCAACGGCCAGTCGGGCGAGCATGCCGTACTTGACCCGGTCCCGGTCGCTCGTCGTCACATCGACGGCCCTGCCTTCGTAATGGAGGGAGTCGATGGGGTGGTGGCCGTCCGTGTCCCAGCCCTCCGTCACCCGAAGCCTCACCCCAGGCCACCGGTTCATGACCAGCACCGCCAGGGCGTTCAGCTTATCTTTGCATCTCTACAACGCAGCAACAGACTTCAGTTGAAAGTCAAAGTAGACATAAGTATATATATACATATAGACGATACATGGATAGATAGATATATAAATACATATATACATACATAGATACATAAATATTTACACACACACGCACACACGTATAATGGATACATCGACCATACACGGATAGATATATGTAAGTACATATATACATACATAGATGCATAATACATAGATACATACATGCATACATACATATATACACCTATACATACATACATACATACATACATACATACATACATACATACATACATACATACATACATACATATATACATACATCTGTACATACATATATACACCTATACATACATCAAATCAAATCAAATCAAATCAAATCATTTTATTGCTTCCATCAAAACAAAACAAAACAAAAACATGTTATGTAACAAACTATAAGTAGTCGGATTGTGGTTCTGTCTCAGATAGAGCAAAAGGTGGCCCTAAAGGGAGGTAACTCCCGCTAAGCAGGGACACCTACTAGTGTTGTACATAACTTAAAGCCCTAGGTTTTAGGTTTGGCGGTTTCCCTCGTAGAATGAAGTGACCAACGACTGTAGGCGGTTCAAGTAAGCATCTGTCGGCCAATGGGCGTTGATTTCATTTTGGTTTACACATCTTACAAGCATAGGCTGCTGAATTTAATTATATGCATAGCCTAGGCAACATCGTCCGCTTTGTGGAATGGAGGCGAGGCGCAGGGACGGTCGGTCGATCGGTGGTAGCCCCCACCCTAGGCCCTTCACCCTCCCTCTGGCCTACCCCGATCAATTGACCACTTGTATATATAACCGAGCTTTGGGTCGTAAACCTGTATATAAATGCCAGCTGTTGATGCTGTCACCGTTGCCTTATTATACCCGGAACACTAAAGACAATAAGCTGTATTTCATATTCTAAGAATTTGCACCAGTATCAGATGCTAATATACAGCCTAAGGAAGAGAGACTAGGTCACATGCCAAATTATGCTAATGAACTTAGGAAATGAACTTAGGAAATGTCCTTTCACAATTGAGTCTTGGTTTGCAGTACTCATTCTAGTTTGAATTTCGCTGCAGCAGAGTTGAGCTTCGTAATTTCTTCACTTCATAGCCATTTTAAATCGCATAGTCGATACAGCTTATATCTCGTGTCTGTATATTATATTATTATCTTATTTCAGTAGTGGACCTTATAGTAGTATAACATTGTATTTCGTTAGTGGACATATATTAGTATCATTATATCGAACTATTTCCAAAGATGGATGGAGACTACGCTGTACCAACGACACCGACTTCAGGTGTTGCAGTTGGCAACATGCGAACATTTAAAAAACGGTTGTCTGATGGATCTACCAAGAGTTATAGCTACCCTTACGTTTCTGTAAGGAAACATTTTGAATTAACTTTTACAACCGACAGTGATAAACTTAAATTTGAGCAAAAATGTGAGGACATTCGCTTGGCGTTGGGAGTAAAAAGTTTGAGAGAAGTTCTGGTGAAAGTCATAATGGATGTTGACACCAATAAGCTCTCTTCTGCAACTCAACATCCGCAGCAGACACTCACGATGTCTTCAGTCACGGAAGAAGTAAGTGAATCAACTTCACTGACTGATCCAGCATCTGTCACAGCAGCAATATCAGCAGCTCCAGCAACAGCTTTGGAGACTGCACATGAGAATTTTGTTGGGCAGTGCTCCAGCATTGCCCAGTTGATCGACACAATCTCACAACATTCATCCACATGTGTGACGCCGTATTCAGTGAAGTCATGGACACACAGTGGTCATGTGCTGTCGGTGGATATGGAGTGTGCGAAAAAACACTCCTTTCAGTGGAGTTCCTCATCCACAATAGACAGCGAGCGGAAGGAATTTGAAGTCAACCACCGAGTGATGTTGAGCTACCTGGCCTCTGGTATGACACCCATACAGTACGAGCGCTTTAGCGACTTCAGTCGGTTTGGACTATTGTCAGACCTTTTCCGCAGGAGGAATATGGTTACATTTAGTGCCATTTCTGAGAACCTGCGAAAGCAATCTATATTTGGCGCTAGAGCGCAGGAGTCTTCACTGTCGCCTGATGGAGCTATCTCTATAATGACTGACGCACGACATCATTGTAGACGAAATAGTTATCACACCGACCATGTTGCTATCGGGTTGAAAACTCACAAAGTCGTTGATATTCAACACATTAACGGGAATGATGATAACTGTTCACAGCGTCACGAGGCAGTGGGATTCGACAGGATGTACGAGAGCCTGGATCTCAGCAACATTAAAGTTGCCCATCATGTGCATGATCGAAACATGACAATCAACAAGCGCCTACGTGAGAGGAAGCAAGCCAGGAATTCCAATGACCGCTGGCACTGCACCCGTCCTATAACAGCCGGGGTGAAAAAAATTGGGCAAGGAGCACAAAAAAACATTGGAAAAACATGGCATCCCGAGCTTTCTGACAAGGGTGCTGCCATTCGAAACCACGTCTATTGGTGTATGGACAATTGCAATGGAGATGCCCAAACCCTGCGTAAGCTCATAGAATCATGCATCCCTCATTTTCAGAACAACCACAGCAAGTGCCATGAAACTTCCCACTGCAAAGAGCCGGGGCATATGATTGAAGTTCGAATTGTTTCAAATGAGGCTGCAATTACAATGCTCCAGGACTTTCTTCGGTCGTTGGTAGTGTACAAGCACGCTGAAGATTATGTCAAAGGCCACGACACATTTTATGTGGAAAGTTTTAATAACGTTTGTCTGATCTATCTGGATAAACGGATACACTACGGGAATTTAATGTACGAGCTGCGGAGCAATCTGGCTGTCTTGGACTGGAACGAACACGTCGACAGACCATACACGTCTATATGCACGACTGTTCGTTCGAAAAACCCACGTCGCCAAATCGGGAAAAAAGTGTATCGGCGCAAGACCTACGTATTTGTTGAGAACATTTGGAATTTGTACATTGCCGTGTGGTCAGCATCTAAAGCAATATCGGAGTCTGTGACAGAAACTTCTGCAGATAAGGAGACCTGCCAGAGTGAAATCTCTTCGGACGAATCCGATGACGACCAATTAGGAGACAGTGAGAGCTTTTCAAATGAAAGCAATGCACCCTACACAGTAGAATAACCGTAAGAGCTGTGACAATATTGTATGATACACTAAAATCAAACATATCAGTGCTACATAACCATCAACCGTCATTACACATAACCACCTTAGCATTCTGCTGTCTACTCTGCTTGACCTCCCCGGATTTTGGCCTGGCATAGGACAGAGAGATGTGTGGCAGAGCTGATGTGTGGCAGAGCTGACTGCTATCACACGCGTCCACAGGTGGCGGATAGTGGAACGACCTCTAGAAATAGAGGTCAGCTGCGAAATAAGCAGGGTTATATCTGACGAATAAGCAGTCGCGGACCAACAGCGGCAAGGCTAGTAGGGCACACTGTAGAAAAAGAGTGGCATTTTGCTAGACAACTAAAAGCTGCAAATATCCAATAACAGCCTTGTGACATGGGAGCACATGACTCAATTTAAATAAGCCTGATGACCCTCTGCCTAGCGGGCATGTGTTCATCACCAAGACTAGGTCCACAGCGGAAAACTGTGGTTGATGCCACGAAGGGCATCCGATCTGTAACAAGATGCTCCAATCTGTATAAAAATGAATCTGTGGCTTACCCCCCCTCAACGAGGTCCTAATCCAAGCAAGAAAAAAAGAAGATTGAACGGACAAGGGACTGTGGCCATTGCAAAATTGATTTGACATAGCACTTATGAAAAACCTAGTCTCCGTAACGTGGTTTTCGTGTGGCGCCGAGCAATTGAGGGCAATTCAGGTTTAAATCCACCTCTGAGTAGGAATCTTGAAGAGGCGCTATATAAATTTAAAATGGGGGAATGTTATGTTACATTGAATCATAGCTATGACAGGTGTACATAAGCAGCTCACAATCGATAAAATTCTGCTTTATGTCAGAAAGTAAGTGTACAATAAAAATCTCTCTGTCTAAACAAAGTCCGGCGAATTATCCAAAGTATCAATGTTACTCCCACTTGTGGCCCATGTAAGGCGTGCCTGTTGGATTCGGATACAACGATCTCACTTTTCGCACTACGCAATCTGGCATTATTTCCCGCATGTGAAGTACACCGTTCGATTCCGTTAGTTTCTTGGCCAGATATAATGGGCTCGTCCACCCACCCAAGTTGCAAATGATCTTCCAATATTTTCCATAAATTACTCTTCGTATTGGACTGTTAGCTGCATGCGCTGCTTGTCCTCCGCCAAGCCAACCTGGAGATGCAGAACCCACGCACGGAGAGAGAAAACAAAGAGGACAGGCGCCTTCCGATTGATGATTTTCACCCTGCAGCTGCAAATGATCAGCTGACACTTGAATGTCATGACTGTTTTGAGCCTCAATTTCTGACTCTGTACTATTTCCATTGGACGCGACCAAGACCTCCTTCGAAGCGGCATCCATACAAGATTTTCTTCTCTTTGGTGGTTCCAACTCTGCAATTGGAACAAAGGCAGTTTCGATTGGTTGGAGATATATTTATAATGTCATCAACATACAATTAGCTCTTTCGACTTGACTTGAACGACAGCTTAGCTGGGTTATGCATATGTTTATTGTCTTATTACATATCGTAATAATAATAATCATGGTAATTTTAATAATTACATTTTTAATTGGCCATTTATTATCATTACTGCTGTTACTGCTGTTCACATCAGTTGTCATTATACTAACATTGCTGATGTTATTATTACTATGTATTTCTATAGCATGGTTTGAGCTAAATATTTGCAAGGATAATAAATGCAATTTAATTTAATATTTATAAATCTTAGTTCAATCTTATTTGCGCACGTATAGCGCTACCTGAAGAACAATAGGGCCTACTTGTACAGGGTTCACCACACAAAACAATTTATACAATTTCAGTATATATATATATATATATATATATATATATATATATATACGCATCGTCTTCATAATTACCAATTTTTTCAAAATTCCAGTTGTTGTGAGCAAAAAATGCCCGTATGGCTTCCTCTTGATCGCCATCTACCACAATAGTAAGTTCGTATTTGTTCATGGCAATCTAATCGCATATAGAAACTACAGACTTGTTTCTCAACCCTGTAAGTATCTTCATAGCAATGAACTCCATAGTAATATGAGTGTATGGGGGGGTAAATTTGGATAATTGGAACAACTTGTATACATTCTAGAAGTACAGGTATGACCTCTAGCCAGCTTACCTGGCTTTCGTATACACAAATTAGTCGACCCACAGCTCGGTTATATATATACAAGTGGTCAATTGATCGAGGTAGGGCCTGTACGGGGTATGCCCTGTCGGGTCTAGTCTGCCCTAGCGATGCATCTCCATCCATCCGTCCGACCGCTAGAGGGCCAGAGGGAGGGTGAAGGGCCTAGGGTGGGGGCTACCAC
Organism: Allolobophora icterica; assembly: GCA_963556255.1. NCBI lineage: Eukaryota > Metazoa > Annelida > Clitellata > Crassiclitellata > Lumbricidae > Allolobophora > Allolobophora icterica. The sequence continues at coordinate 1,794,733 of OY744607.1, read as the reverse complement.
CGATCGACCGACCGTCCCTGCGCCTCGCCTCCATTCCACAAAGCGGACGATGTTGCCTAGGCTATGCATATAATTAAATTCAGCAGCCTATGCTTGTAAGATGTGTAAACCAAAATGAAATCAACGCCCATTGGCCGACAGATGCTTACTTGAACCGCCTACAGTCGTTGGTCACTTCATTCTACGAGGGAAACCGCCAAACCTAAAACCTAGGGCTTTAAGTGACTGTCAAGTCATGGTAAGCCAGAGGGAGTAGATAGTTGAGGTCTGGTGTGGAAACATGAGAGAAAGCAAAATAAATCATTGTTAAACTTAACTAATCATTTATATATAGTTAACTAAACGTCAACAAAAGAAACAAAGAAACAGAAAATAGGACTATCAGTCCTATAAGAAAAGAATAAGTAGGAGAAAAAATGAATGAATGGGGAGAAGAACAGCACGTAACCCGGCGCGGCGCGCCCACCGAGCAGCATTGGCCAAACCCTGTGGTCGTTCCAAGGTCCGTTAACAACCATTCAAGATAAATGATTTCAGACGAGATTTGAATAAGTTTATATTTGGAGAGTGACGGATATCGGGAGGTATAGTTTTTCATACTTTGGGCCCATACGCCTTTAAACTAAATAGTCGTGAGTTGGTACGAGCCTTGACTGGTCTGAGGGCAGCGGCGTTCCTAGTGTGATGGGTGTGGATCCGAGATCCTGGGATAAAATAGTCACAGAATGAGGAGGGAAGGTTATTGTGTTCAAACCGATAGAAAAATTTACCAATTTGTGTTAGCCTAAGTTGACTTATATTTAATAGTCTAAGTCTGCTGAAGATTGGGGCAGTATGGGTCCCAAAAGGCACTCCTGCCACCATCCGAACTGCCTTTTTTTGAAGAATTATTAATTTATTCAATCTAGATTCGTACGTGGAGGCCCAAATAATATTGCAATAATTTAGATACGGTAAAATTAAAGAATAATATAAATTTAGCCTAATCACTTCAGGAAGTAGGTGGGCAATCCTATTGATTATACCTATGTTTTTCGCTATTTTTTGTGCGACAAAGTTAATATGGTCTCTCCAGGAGAGATGTTTATCCACAACCACCCCCAGGAATTTGGTAGACTCCACTTGGTCCAAGGGGGTTTCTGCGATTTCAAGGGTAATATCTATGGGCACAATTTTTCTGTGGGATTTAAAAATAATGAAATTAGATTTGTCAACATTGAGGGTGAGTTTATTTGCTGAGAACCAGTGATTGATGAGTTTCAATTCTGAATTCACTATTTCCATTAGAGTTTGCCAAGAAGGGTGTGCAAAAAAAATATTTGTGTCATCCGCAAATAAAATGAAGTGGAGGGTTTTAGATATTGTGGCTAGATCATTTATGTACAAGAGAAAAAGTAAAGGGCCGAGATTTGATCCCTGGGGTACACCAAATAAAATAGATCGACTGTCAGACAGCACGCCATTGCATAATACTTTTTGAGTGCGGTCCTGAAAGTAGCTGTACATATATACACCTATACATACATACAAATATACACCTATGCATGCACAGATACGTACATACATACATATATACATTCATATATACACCAATACATAACCATAACCATAACCACAAATACATACATTCATACATGCATATATACATGTCTGGACACATAAAAGTAAGTTGCTACTTTATGTACCATTCAACTTGACACCAGTCAAGTCTTCTTCAGTTAGTCAGGTATGCAATCGTAAAAGTTAATAAATTGCGATGAAGTCGTCATTAACAATTCTACACAGCGTAATTAATTATAGGTTTGATCGGCGCAATGACGCACATAGTTACATCAAGCTAATGAGACCATTTTTAATTACCTCCTAATCAGGCAAGGTCCAGTTCTTTTTTCTCTTGATAGCTTCAATGAATATTTTCTATTCATAAATTCATTTCCATTAATTAAGTTTCATTTGTCTGTGAAGGTCGTCAGTCAATCCGTTGTTTAAAATTCAATTGTTGTATTGTAATTCTCAGTTAGCTATTTATTTAGCGGAAATTTTCTAAGTTGATGTCAATTTCTTTTATTTAATTTTTAGCAATGCTATTTATTAATTTATAACTTTGTGAATTTGTTTGATCAATTCTATCATTTTTTAGGTATGTTTGTAATCAATTTGCTATTAATTTAGCGTTTTATTATTTTGTCAGTTTCAATTTCTATTAACAATATTTTGTTGTTTTAAATTGGATTTTTGTATTTCGTAATATTGTAGTGTTATATTCAAACTTTCTATTTTGTATACATTTTGTCATGTTAAATTCAAAATTTCTATTGATGTGAATTTGTTAAGTTGTAATTTTCAAGTAATAGGATATATTTCTGTTATTTTAAATTCGATCACATTCTTGCATCAGTTGATATTTAAGTTCCAAATTTTCTGTATATATATATATATATATATCTTATATATATCTTTATTTTGCAATAAAGATATATATATATATATATCAGTTACTCATCTCTGCTCTCGGATGGAAAGTAAAAACCATCGCCCTTCATTAAGTTATTAATTACAACCAAATGCGTCATATAATTAGATAACCCTTCTGCACAACAAAGCTTTTCTGTAATGACTCTGATGAGCAATCATCGACGAATAATCAATTCCACCAGGCCTATTGTCTTCTCCATTCAGAATCTGATCGTCCGACAAGATACAGAGTGGGTAAAAAAAGTTATATCAGGACACAGTGACGTCTTAGTCGACGAGCGGGACTGACACAGTATTGTTCTAGTGACCTCTTAACTCGCACGGATTGATAAGGTCGGTGGTCCATTGAGAGAGACGACTTACGCTGGTCATGTCGGATGGTGGGGCCGAGTAATACTATATTAAGTGTCCTCGAATTGTTCTCTAGTGTGTCACTAGCTTTTATTTACGATATTCTTATTGACCGCCGCCCTAACTGATGGGCGGGACTAGAACTCGTATTTGATGATTAATCTGGTGTGGACAGTCCTATAACGCTACAACCTTGAATCAAACGCAAGGGCAATGCTAAGCAAACAGTTTTTCAAAATTTCTTTTTCATTGGTGTAGTGTAAAGACTGGGAATGTGAGGATCGTAGACATCGCTCGAGGATTGGAGCAAGCGTTGAGGGAGAGGAGAACGCACAGGATCTCGATTCGTGAAGGGAAATGGAAAAGGGAAGACCACGGAAGAACTTGCCGGAGACTACCAGAGGTGCTTGGAGATGCGAGGTGATTGGGAACGAGAGGGGAAGTCGCGTTGCCCGATGGGCAGACCTGGACGGGAGGGACTAAGTACTAAGGACTAAAGACTAAGTTTAAAAGTGTGTGTACAATTTGTATGTATAATCCTTTAACTGAAAATTTCAACATGCACCTAGCCTATATTATGTATATTATTATTATCATATATCCTACCTAACTTAGACGTGTATCTGTGTCATATTTATCGTATCTGTCATTTATATTACCCACGTCTCCTGTCTGTCTCATTTGTATCTTACCTGTCCAAAGCTTATTTTATCAGTCTCCGGTGTATCTTACCTGTCTCAGGTGAATCTTACCTGTTTCAGGTGTAGCTTACCTGTCCAAAGCTTATTTTTCAGTCTCCGGTGTATCTTACCTGTTTCAGGTGAATCTTACCTGTCTCAGGTGTAGCTTACATGTCCAATGCGTATTTTACCCGTCTCAGGTGCATCTTACCTGTCTCAGGTGTATCTTACCTGTCTCAGGTGTAGCTTATCTGTCCAAGGCGTATTTTACCCGTCTCAGGTGCATCTTACCTGTCTCAGGTGTATCTTACCTGTCTCAGGTGTAGCTTATCTGTCCAAGGCGTATTTTACCCGTCTCAGGTGCATCTTACCTGTCTCAGGTGCATCTTACCTGTCTCAGGTGTAGCTCATCTGTCCAAGACGTATATTACCCGTCTCATGTGTATTTTACCTGTCTCAGGTGCATCTTACCTGTCTCAGGTGTAGCTTATCTGTCCAAGACGTATTTTACCCGTCTCATGTGTATTTTACCTGTCTCAGGTGTATCTTACCTGTCCAAGGCGCAATTTACCTGTCTCAGTTGTATCTTACCTGTGTCATGTATCTGTCAGCTCCAGTGCCTTCGTCGTCCTTGAAGACGATGTCTGGATTATAGTTGACGACAAGGTCCTTGAACCTGGCATCGTTGCGTGTGATCTTTCCCTCTGCCAGACCACTTGCACCAAGCGTATTCTCCGACACATTCGGCACGTGCTGTTTGAAGACGAGGGGCGTCATCTTCTTCGACCGTCGCCCCGATGGGGAACCCCGTCCGGGACCGCAGGGGGCTGACGACCCGATCAGCAGCAGGGTGACGAAGAGGACCCTTAAAGGCAGCCCCATGCGTCCAGGGAACAGAAGTCTTGTCCACACGAAAGGCATCTCAAATGCAGATGTACATCAGGAAGATATAGTTACTTCTCTCTAACAGGATATGTTCGATTTAATCCTCTTTATGTCGATTATCGATCTATTGATTATCGATCTATCGATTATCGATCTATTGATATCCTCTTTGTTGTCGATTATCGATCTATTGATATCCTCTTGGATGTCGATTATCGATCGATCTATTGATATCCAGCTATCGTCATTTTCTCACTTGATACGTCGACTAAGATGTTAGTATCTAGTGAGACGGACTTCGTTGTATCTCATTTGCTGTTGCCGTTTAGGTACTAATCTACTGCGGTTTCTTAGTGACTCTGTCGATCGAGGTACTGTCGTGTTTCAGTATCTTATTTTCTCTTTCTATCAAGGTACTAAAGTATAGCACTTTCTTATTTATAGTATTAGAGTTCTTTCCTCAATTCTAAGTTACTATTATGAAGTTATTGCGGTATCCAAGTTACGGTATCTATCAAAACACTGGCGTGTTGGTCTTTCTTAGTATCACCGCCCTAACAACCTGTATCCATGGCAACCTGTATCCATGACGACAAGTATCCATGGATGTTGTCTTTAACGTTGTCTATTGTCATCAACGTGCGTTTTTTGAACAATCGATTACGACAAGGGCAAGACGGATCCTCAAACAAACGCTTTATGCCCAGCAAATTCAAAGCTTGTATTCTTAAACTGCAAAAGAGTTTCTCGCAATTTCAAGAAAACAATCGTGAAAACTTTCCAGCACACGTGCGATCCCGTGCTGCAAATCGTCACGTATAAAATCCGAACGTTGGTCCGATGCAGACAGTCGGCGGCCGTCAGCTGATCTTGTATGCCCATCAGGGCAGTGGGGCATCCGAAGTTTTGTCGACTTTATGAGTCATCAGAGACAGGGGCCGCTGTCGCAAGTGCTTGCAGGTAAGGTACCTCCCATGTCGCGTCTTCTTCGACTCTTAGCGCTGAGATGCGTCCGTTTGACCGACGGTACAGGACCGAAGCGGATGAGAGGCCAGCCAGCCGTCTGTTTGTGTTAACTCCCAACTTCAGATCTCATCTGAGGACGCCGGCGCGGATGAGAGTGGGCGTACGGCGAGTCGGAACACTTGAAGATCCAGACTTTATTTCGCGTCTGTCGTTAAATTTGCCGACAACAATCTGTCTGTCTGTCTGTCTCCCTGTCCTTCTCTCTACCTCTCTAGCTCTCTTATCTGAAGAGCATATACACAACTCGAAAAGCAGGTGTTTCTACGTTTAACAGGTAAGCCACGCGATCACGTACCCATCAGCCTATACGCGACAGGTCTACCCGTAAACGTAGGCTACTTATGCCCCATTTGCGTGCGTAGGTGAACTCCAAGTTTTTTGCAACGGGATCGGGTTTCCGGGACAATTCGCCGGGTCACGACCTCGGGACGAACCCGCGTTGAAGCCGACGTTTGGAGCCGGATGTGTATCGTTGAAAGCTACACGTGAGCCGTCAGTTAACCTCGGAGACGCACGCGGGCATTTTCTACAAATGAATTAAACGGTGCCGTAAAGCGCTGGACTGGCTTTTCCTTTCACCGAAGCGCCTGTATTGAATGCTAATCAGTTGGTTCGTTACAGATGATATTAAAGTCCAAGTTTACAAATAATAATACGGCTCTCATGAGCTGCAGTCAAACGCATAATTATGGCGCTCGTAATAGGACCCGTAATATCCTGTGCGTACAAACGTTGAAAGGTATATGCTTACAAACAAATTCAATATATTTCAACTTCATATATATATATATACATATATATATATAATAAATATATCCAATTTCACATGCATATGTCTCGTATATGTATATGTATATTTGGCACGGATTTCAGACGTGAGTTGGGGGGTGGTATATGATATACTGACGAAGGCACTTACTCACTTGTACGTAGGGCTATACACTCGCGCTCTTACTAATGCGCGAATCATAGAGAAATGAATGCATTTGAATGAATTATATCCACACGTCCGTCCAAACTCGTGCATTTTGCGCAGTCAATATGACTGATTCGACACAGCATGGTCTGTCTGTCTGTCTGCCTCTGTCTGTCTGTCTGTCTGTCTGTCTGTCTGTCTGCCCCTGTATGTCTATCTGTCTGACTGTCTATATGTATATATTTAAATGGACATAATATGTAAATGTATAATTCTGTCCGTCTGCCTATGTATGTCTAGCCCCAATGTCTGTCTAACTTCCTCTCAGACTTTCTCTCTATCTACTTATATACGTCCGTATATATATATTATATGTATGTGTATATATATATTATATATATGTATATATATATTATAGGTATATTATATATGCAACTGGACGTACATATACCTGTCTGCAGACAGTTTGTCTGTCTGTCTTTCTGTCTATCTGCCTGCCTGCCTACCTGTGTGTGTGTGTCTGTCTGCCTATCTGTGTGTGTGTGTCTGCCTATCTGTGTCTGCCCGTTTGTGTCTTTGTGTCAATCTGTCCTGCCTGCTTGCATGACTACCTGCCTTTCTGCCTATCTGCCTGCCTGCCTGCCTGCCTGTCTGTCTGTCTGTCTGTCTGTCTGTCTGTCTGTCTGTCTGTCTGCAGGTTCTACATGGCTTCGTGTCTTAGCAAGAGAAGACGGTCATCGGGTTCCATGCACAGTGGACCTCCGACCATTTAGTACTCCCCAGTGGAGCACTGTTTTCTTCAGTCCCCCCCACGACTGCTTACAACGACACAGGCCCTAACAGTCGAGTTCAGACAGAGGGGGCAGAAACAAATTAGGAGGCGATTTTGTAAATTTTACCCCTCGCTGGGTTATTAGGCACAGAAGTTTGTTGACTGCAATTTGTGCATTACCTAATTGACTTTATACCTCGCCATTTAACGTAGGCGTACCTGAACCTACCTCATGATACCACACTATGGTATGCTTTACCTTGCTAACTTACCTCATCAATTAATTTATTATTTGGAAGTACTCATTTAGCACCTCTTATGGATATCTGATCTGGGGATGCTCCTCCATTGAGGTTTTGAGTCGGGAAAGACTCTGGTGAGCGTCAACCTATAGTGGCACTATATGAATTTGTGATTACCGTTACCGTCACAATCTCCTCAGGGGGAGTTCCTTACTTTATCGCTACCTTCCTTGCTTGTCTTACTTTACATAATCATACCTTACTTGCTTCTAATTCAACATAGCTTACATTCCCTTAGCTTACTTGCTTTACCTGCCCTAACTATGCTATGCATTGCCTTATTTTACCTTACTTCTCCATACTGTACATTATACCTTACCTAGTTTACATTGGCTTACCTTACCTAGCCTTGCCTTGCGTTATATTACTACCTTACCTTACCTTACCTTACCTTACCTTACCTTACCTTACATTACATTACATTACCTTACCTTACCTTACCTTACCTTACCTTACCTTACCTTACCTTACCTTACCTTACCTTACCTTACCTTAGTTTACATTGGCTTACCTTACCTAGCCTTGCCTTGCGTTATATTACTACCTTACCTTACCTTACCTTACCTTACCTTACCTTACCTTACCTTACCTTACCTTACCTTACCTTACCTTACCTTACCTTACCTTACCTTACCTTACCTTACCTTACCTTACTTACCTTACATTACCTTACATTACATTACATTACATTACCTTACCTTTACCTTACCTTACCTTACCTTACCTTACCTTACCTTACCTTACCTTACCTTAGTTTACATTGGCTTATCTAACCTTGCTTTGCCTTGCCTTAAATAGCCTTAGCATACATTGAAATCGCCTAATTCGTTGCGTAAACTGACCAGTGAGAGGGTGTCGTAGATGAAAGAGTCCTTTGTCATTTGATGATCGTAATTCGTTCTCTTCATGATTCGTAACCGAACACGAGACCAAACATTCATCGGCACCTTTTCATCTACTAATGTGTTGACCAATCAACTCAACAGCTAAAGTCACGGA
>OY744607.1:1708626-1786127 GCA_963556255.1 Allolobophora icterica | reverse complement strand
ACTCACTCACTCACTCACTCACTCACTCACTCACTCACTCACTCACTCACTCACTCACTCACTCACTCACTCACTCACTCACTCACTCACTCACTCACTCACTCACTCACTCACTCACTCACTGTCTCTCTGTCTCTATGTCTGTCTGTCTGCTTGTCTCTCTGCCCCTCACTCAACTCTGAGAACGCGTCAGACAATGAAGAACATCTTAACAATCAAATCCACTCCATTAATCCGCCGCCGATCTCAAAGCAACGTGACGAATTGAGTTTGTTTACTGCGTATCCAACAGAAGATCCTTCATTGCCTTTGAACAAACATCCTCCGATTCCCCTACCGGAGACGCTTCTCCGATTTCGCGCCGGTTTTCCTCAAAGCCAAAGGGATCGGGGTCCCTAAAATTCGACCGTTAATCGCGGCGTCGTTTGACGCACAGCTCTGGAATTTAATTTGACAATATTGGCGTTTTCATTACCTTGCTTTGGTCACGTTCCGAGCGCAGACGGTGGTTGGGTTATTAAGCTAAGCTCAGGTAATAGTTCCCTTAATTACACACCTACGCCTCTGCTAATCTTTAAGTCAACACTGGCTGTTCCTTTGGTTGACGCGCCGCTGGCAGGTGTAGTGAATTTTAATAACCCATTACCTTTTGAGACAAAAGGCAGTGGTTTACCAATTGAGTCAAAGACAGTGGTTTACCGTTTGAGACAAAGGCAATGGTTTACCTTTAAAGATAAAGGGCAGTGGTTTACCTCTTGAAATAAAGGAAGTGGTTTACCTTTTGAGACAAAGGCAGCGGTGCCAAACCGTTTTCAGAGTAAGGAACCCTTACTAAAAGTCATTCAGTGAAACTCCACGTATCTAAAACTTCGCCACCGCTCGTACTCTGGTGGTGCCAGTCCCAAGCCTGGAGAAAGCAGGAGGGCGACGCTAGAGATCTTTGTTATCACAGTGTCGTTAAACAGCAACCAACCAGGTCCTTGTGTGTATCTAACTCGACCAAGTAATGTGGTAAATGGATGATGTTGGAGAACTGGAGTTGCTTTTCCTCTCGTCATTCTCCATATTTTCCAAGTTAGCTACATTGGTCAGAGCGCACGACCCATGCACCTCTGTACGTACGGTCGCAGGTTCGGATACCGATGGTGGTTTATTTCGGAGATTATAAATTCTAGCTAACACGTATATATACACTGGGACCTTAAATGACTTGGCACCCATGCAAACGGGCAGTCGTGGTGAAGGATCTCACCCGACCAATGGAGTGATAAATGAGCAGGGACGAGGCCATACTAGAGCAATACATAGGCCCTTTAGACGCTTACAATAATTTTGCATTTAGGCTACGTGTAAACTCAGCAATGTTCGGCTCCGTACTAATCCGGCAAATAATGGTGACGATGTGGTCGATCAGTGGTAATATCCCCCAGTAGCGTCACGGGGGGGGGGGGGCGCACCGAGTCACACCTTCATAGGGGTGACACCTTCATAGGGATTACACCAAAATGACAAATTGACTCTCTAAACAAAAATTTATTCAGAGTTTCAGCAGAAATTTTTATTTTTTATTTAACAATAACAGATAACAACAAAAACATTTTTCGTAAGCCAAGCTTACATGTACTGTATCAGTATCAATTTAACAAAATACTAAGGATTCTGTATGGTCTGGTAAGGGACTAAGGGTCGATGAGGTTGTGCATGGGAGACTTACCGCACGGGATGACACCAACCCTAGTGACGCCACTGAGATCCCCTCTCTACCTCTGTTCCGGAAATGCCTGTAGACCATTTCACTTGTTAGTGATAGCATTGTTTTAAGTCTCGTCGCTAGGTGGTGCACGAGAACGCCCCTAGCGAAAGCAAAGTGCTTCATGAAATCAGTAGACGAGATATGACTAATGATAGTCTAGAAAGATACGAGAGTAATAATAATTATTAGTCATTTTATTTATGCATTTTGCATATACGCCTGTTTAGATAGGTGGGATGCTATGAACCTATTTACAGTTCAGTTGAATGAGTGTTCGATCCCAGGAGGACCACGATTCGGAAGCAGATCGTTTAGAGGTGTCTTATAAGGAAGAGTTAGTTACCTGCAGGTTGAGCTGCTGCATTCCATCCACTCCTGGCTGACATCAGGTTACGAGTTTGAGACCTGATGACATCTCTCGTCCAGTTTGGTAGAAGATAGAAGAGAAAGCGACAGAGAGATAGAGACAGACAGACAAACAGACAGACACAGACAGACACACAGAGAGACACGCAGTTAGACACAGAAGCCCAGACAAGTGGATAACCAGACAGACAAACAGACAGACAGAGAAGCAGACACAGACAGAGAGAAAGAGACAGAGACAGACAGAAGCAGAGATAGACAGCGATAGAAAGATAGAGACAGATAGGCAAAGACACACAGTTAGAAACATAAGCCTGCAGAAAGGGAGACACCCAGACAGACATTCAGACAGACAGACAGACAGACAGACAGACAGACAGACAGACAGACAGACAGACAGACAGACAGACAGACAGACAGACAGACAGACAGACAGAACTTAAAACAATTGCGAACCAGTGCAATCATCGCCGAAGTGCAAATCGCAACAAGTACCAATAGTAACTAAAACACAACTGACAAAAACTCACTTTACTCTAGCGCTACAAAAACTAGCGCACCTTCACTGGTAGAGAGCTCCTAATCCATTCCACTGGTTGAAGTCTCATCTTCCACGACCAGACCTCACAGATCCCGAAATCGTCGTCAAAGGTACCTGTCTACCGTCTCAGACGTCACGGGTGGGTGGGCCAAGCGTGTCGACGGGGGCAGAGCGTCGTGGCCCACCCATTATGTCAGATTGGCGGCTTGTATGCCACAAGCGTCGTAGGTCAGAAATTAATTAACTGTAAAGAGATGAGTTGGACAACGAGAGAGGCATTGTCAGAGAAGAAGGTGAAATTTATAAGGGTCCTTTCAAACCTTTCAATCGCTGTTCACCTGTTAAATCAACGCTGTCAACGTCCGATGCTGATGGCCCGTTTTGCGGCTAACGACTCTGGCGACAGGAAAATCGCACCTCATCGGGTAATGCAATGAACGGGTCATGTACAGTAGCGCTGAAGATCTTAACGGAATCAGCTAAAGCAAATGTGTGTGACTCAGTCATTTTTCATTGTCATTTTTATTGTCATTTTTATTTTCGTTGTGATTTTTATTGTCATTTGCGTTGTTATTTTTCATTGTCATTTCATTGTGATTTTCGTCGTCATGTAACATAGTAATTTTTTATTTCATTTTTAATTGTCATTTTCATTCTTTCATTGTCATCTTCGTTGTCATTTTTTATCATAATTTTTCATCGTTGTTTTTTCATTGGCATTTTTCATTTCATGTTCAGTTTAAGTCTACCTGTTATCAAATTGCTTATCCACCATAAACTACCTCTCTGTCCAAGAAGGGCATTGATCTGATTACAGCTTGGTTTTGGTGCGCCATCGGTGGCTGCCTTAAGCCAGCGTCAATGGTCATGAAGTGGTAGCGACTTCTTTTTCTTAGCCTCGGCTCATGAGGATGATTTGAAATACTCATCTTCCCACCGACAGTGTACGGTCAGTGTACTCATTATATCTGAGTTGGCTATAGGGTGGGCAGATCAAACAGAAATCTGAAAACAATTTTCAGTTGTTCGTACCCATCGTCGCCAAATGGCTGGCGTCAGGAACTGATGATGATGATGACGACGACGATCATTATGAACTGAAACTTCATCAGTGTGCTATACAATGAACAGAATAGTAGAAGAGTCGCCAGTGGTGGGCCCACGCACACACGTGGAGCCTACCAACGGATTCCCATCTATACTGAACAGAATCTACAGCGTCATGTCTCTGTCTGTGTATCGCTACCTGTCTCTTTATCTCTCTGTCTTTCTCTCTGTCGCCGTATCTATCTCTGTCTCCGTCTGCTGTCTGTCTGTCTGTCTGTCTCTCTCTCTCTCTCGCTGCCTTTTATGGTTGTGCGTGGCCCACCTCTGTCTCTGTCTGTCTTTGTAACAGCATCTGTCTCTGTCTCTGTGTGTCTCTCTCCGTCTGTCTCCGTATCTGTCTCTCTGTCTCTGTTTCTCTGTCTCTGTCTCTCTCTATTCAAAATCTTTGGATACATCTGCGTCGATGGCGCGAAAACAGGTGGAGCGAGAACAGGTGGTAGGTAGCATCGGTGTCACAGACAAGGGCGTAACTTTGCCCCCAAAACCAATTCTTTTAAAAAGTGGTGGTGACCGAACACTACCGTCACAATACAAAGTTAAGCCTATAGTCGCACGATGACGTCACCTACCGCCTAATACTGAAACCGGTTTCAGAAACCTACGCTCGCATCCAGTGCTAATATCCTCTGAGTCATCGTCATATTTTCTTAAATCCTGCTAACAAGATGCTGCCGAAGGAGTTCTCAGCGAACGAGGGTCTTAGCGGCCGCGGCGGTGGCACAAAGGCCGGCGGCGCCGACAGAAGAGGCGGTCGGTCCCTTTGATGTGTCGGGCCTCGATTAATTAACGCCGCGCGGCGGTTCCTTTGTGTTCCGCAGTCTCGTTAGACTTTGATGAGCGATCGATCATAAGCGGTTTTCATTAAAACACCCTCCACGCCGCATTCACGTCCGCCGCAATCATAGCCCTCATCAAGGGTGATATTCAACCCGACAACCCTTAAACATGACCCTTTCCTCGTTTGTATCGCCCCCGCAGACACGAGGGGTTGTGTCCGCGTTTAAATCGAGGGCTTTCTAAGCGTTTATGGAGATTTAGCGGAACACGTCAGGCAATGTGCGCCACGGTTTATTTAAACGAAGGAAATTTACACACATACGTACATTCATACATAGATACATTATAGGCCTACGCACATAAATCAATATTATTATTATTATCATCACATACACACACACATACATACACACATGCATATATACATATATATATATCGTTCATCATCGTCATCATCATCATCATCATTATCGTCATCGTCGTCGTCATCGTCATCGTCAGCGTGATCGTCATATATATATATATATATATATATTGTCAGAGGTCCCTTATAGTTTTATATATGTCGCTCGATGTTTAATGTAGAAAGAGAACAAAACGGTCGTTTTCAACATAAAACTTCTTCTTTCTTTTCTCTAATCTCCGTCTGACCTCTCCACGCCCCCTTCGGGCTGCCTTATATAACCTTTGAAAACCACACTCAGACATACACCAAACAACACTCAGAAACATCTAACAAGTCCATCCTTAGGACAAGCAACCAAACACACAAACATACTCCCACAGAGTCTCCTTCTCACTCTTCGACCATCCCTTCTATTTCTCTAATCAACGACACACACACTCCCACAGAGTATCCTTCTCTATCTTCTTCTTCCTTCCCTTCTGTTTCTCTAATCGTTCAACATATAAAATATTCATATAACATATTCATATAACATATCCCGCCTCTTACAACAGAGGAAACCAGTAGGTTTCCGATACAATGCAACATCATTAAATCAAACCTAATATACAATCAACAACCACTTTGAATAGTAAGAAACAATGTAAGAAACAATGCACACCGTAGTGCATCATTCGAACGCAAAAACTATTCAAACGATTTCGCTTATCCTGTCACATGGATCAGGCAAAACATATTCGCTTATTTTTCATTCAAAAGCACGTGGCACTAGCAGATCTGTTAATACAGACTATAACAAATAGCTACAAAGGCTGCCCTCACTAACCTATTGCTCACTGCCCATTCGAACATAACCATCATAAGAAATAAGGCAAACAATGTTATATCAGTCGAACCCATCAAAAACTATTCAAAAGATTTTGTTTTATCCTGTCACATGGATCAGGCAAAATATATTCACACATTTTCATTCAAAAGCTCGTGGCACTAGCAGATCTGTTAATACAGACTATAACAAATAGCTACAAAGGCTGCCTTCACTAACCTATTGCTCACGGCCCAGTCGGACATGCTATGTCTCCAAACTCTTTCAAAAAAACAGTGCTCTATGGCAATAATAAAAAACAACCTCTGCCACAGGTTCAAAATAATAAAGCTCCTCTCACGGGCATTCATTATAACAGACTAAACCCACTAACACTTCAAAACCTATCTCTACTCTCACTAGAAATAAGCCGCTATATTCCTTGTTTCTTCCATGTTACCAAGAAAATATGATGCTCAAACCTACTCTTGTAAATTTCAACAGACTGTCAATTTCAACAGACTGTAAATTTCAACAGACTGATTCTATACTTCACCTATTCAGATAGAACATCAAACGTATCTTATAACTCCTTAAAGACACCTCATGAATAAATGGGAAAAAAAAACTTCTGTCTATCTAAAAATGTAAAATAACCACACGGAGCTATTGAAATACTAAATTCTCCTTCAACCAAACTATTAGCAAAATAACACAGCAAGCATTTTCTGACTAGTTCACCTAACATTCCTGAACTCTTATCACTCACTGATTTAAAAAAAACCTATTAAAAAAACTTAGTCCATATCACACGAAACTATTCAACTAATTATTTTCGCATTCACGACTACACATATCTTAGTCCCAACCACCGTATTCAACTCTTCGACCACACTCACAGTAGTAAGGTGTATATAAACCTGTATTCACATTGGGAGTATTTTCTGCAGATATACCTGACCGTTCATTAGACCGTTCAGTTGACCGTTCATTAGACCGTTCAGTAGACCGTTCAATAGACCGTCCATGGCCCGTCGACCGGTTAAACACGTGTCCCGCTGACAACCTTTCTTCGCGTAATGCAGACAGTTGTCCGTCGACACCAGGACGAGTTAACCGAGCCACGACGTTCTGCGACATCGGAGGAACGCGAAAAAACTCTTCAAAGACACTCGCTCGTCCTCGTCCCTCCCGCTGACCAGAACGAAAACCAGGAGCGTACGCAGGTACAGAATCATACGCCTGTCTGAACGGACGTCTTTCCGACGACCGGTCACATGGTGGATACCATCGCTCAGAAGCATACGCCTCCGACCGAATTCTCTCCCGACGACCATCCTCGACTGACCTCAGGTGTTCCACTCGACTACCCGCGATGGAAGTTGAATTTACACGGCCACCACCAACCAGCGAGCTTGACCAGGCGTGTTGACCGTCTCCGACCGACCTCAGACCACCCGCGCTGTAGTTCGACCACGTGCCGTAACGACTGACAGAATTGGACCAACGTCTTCGACTTTCGACCGACTGCGACCAGCGTCGTAGACCATAAACTCGACTTCGACTATCCTCGACATCACCGTCTCTACAATTAAATGAAAAATCATCACTTTCGGCACGAGCCCCCATTTGTCAGAGGTCCCTTATAGTTTTATATATGTCGCTCGATGTTTAATGTAGAAAGAGAACAAAACGGTCGTTTTCAACATAAAACTTCTTCTTTCTTTTCTCTAATCTCCGTCTGACCTCTCCACGCCCCCTTCGGGCTGCCTTATATAACCTTTGAAAACCACACTCAGACATACACCAAACAACACTCAGAAACATCTAACAAGTCCATCCTTAGGACAAGCAACCAAACACACAAACATACTCCCACAGAGTCTCCTTCTCACTCTTCGACCATCCCTTCTATTTCTCTAATCAACGACACACACACTCCCACAGAGTATCCTTCTCTATCTTCTTCTTCCTTCCCTTCTGTTTCTCTAATCGTTCAACATATAAAATATTCATATAACATATTCATATAACATAATATATATATATATATATATATATATATATATATATATATATATATATATATATATATATATATACATATCACCAACCAATATATATATATATATATATATATACATATATCACCAACCAATATATATATATATAATTATGCAGATTATTATTACTTTAATAATGATAACCGAGATCGAGTTTCCTCTTTCAATGGATGTCGTGATTGATAGATGCAATAATCAAACGCTGTGAACACCTCTATATAGCATCGTAAGCTGTTTTTTAAAAGGTGTTTAAATTGATAATTTCTCCATCCTGTTTTTAACGACATCTGTGTCAGCCAGAACCGTTAACGATCACAATTTAACACAGTCTCATGGTGACTTTTGAGTCGCTGGCGACGGTAAAAGCTTCCTCTCGTAGTTTTTCTTATCATTCCAGTTTTTTTGCTGGGATTATTTCCATTCGTTTCTTGTCTGGACGCTTTCTCCACTGTTGGTTGTGAAAATAGCCTTTGCTGTTTTATTGTAGGCCTAAATGCAGGCTGTATCGCTAAAATACATGTTAGTATTTAGTGTTAAATCAAAACAAGTAAAATACTCGTTATATTATTTTTTTGACATTATTATTACTATTAATATTATTCTTTTTTCAGGAGAGTACCAGTGCTTTTTTCAGCCGGAACGCACCGGAACGGCGGTCCGGCACATTTTTTCAGGTAGGGCCTACTAAAAATGTTTCTTCTTATTTTAAAAATAACAACAACAATTTAGCTATTTTAAAAATAATTTAAGTGTTTTGAACTGTTTTCAGTGTTTGTTGAGACCCCACCCGACCCCCCAATCCCGTTTTTCTCGGGATTTTAGCCCTCCCATAATTGTTCAGTTCCGGAACCTTTTTTTCTAGAAAAAAGCACTGGAGGAGACAAAATACAACCAAGGTTTTTCTGCAATTGCTACATCTCCTTCAGGTCTCACTCAACTAAAGTGCCGTGAAAAGCCACCGAGTTAAAGCGTTGGGTGGTTATATAGAGCCGTAACAACAAGAAGCATGTCTCCCGATTGTTTTCTGTAGTCTATACATTTCGGTTGCGATCCAAGTCTGTTAAAAAGTCTGGGTCTATGTTGCCGATCGGGCCTAAAGTCTCGAAAGCCAAGGGCACGAACAATAATAATAATAATAATAATAATAATAATAATAATAATAATAATAATAATAATAATAATAATAATAATAATAATAATAATAATAATAATAATAATAATAATAATAATAATAATAATAATAATAGTACATCAAATACTCTGAGCTACAGAAGCGATACATCTTCATACCTGTAGCTGTGGAAACCTTCGGTCCCCTTAACAGAGAGGGCCTCGCCTTTCTATCGGAAATTGGTCGCCGGCTGTCGAAAACCACCGATGACTCCCGCGAAACAAACTTCCTATTCAAGAGCCTATCGGTGATGGTGCAGCGTTTCAACGCAGTGGCTTTCCAAGGCGCCATGTCAAAGCTGCCCGGAGCCAAAGAACAACAAAGCCGTCGATATCCATCGCCTTCTTAACGGAGGCAGCGGCGTGGAACTCGATTTTATGAGTGAACAGAACCTTGACATAATAATAATAATAATAATAATAATAATAATAATAATAATAATAATAATAATAATAATAATAATAATAATTAATAATAGTTTCTTAGAGCCTGAGGGATTTTCGTACCTCGGGCGATTTTATTTATAATAATAATAATAAATAATAAATAATAATAATATATTCTTTTATATGTCTCCGGACAATTTTTTATCTACCTGGGGGATCCTTGATACCCCGGGGCAAAAAAAAAAAAAATAATAATAATAATAATAATAGTAATTAATTATAATAATAATGTTATTGTTGTTGTTGTTTGTTGTTGTTGTTAGTTTAATGACATGTAGTGGTTGAAAATGACCGTTGACTTCGACTTCACTTACTATAGTAAAGATATAATACATCGTCGGAGCGACACATCCTAAGATTAAAAGCAAGGAATTATAAATAGCAGTAATGAAACACGTTAAAAAGGTGTCGAATTTAGTTGAGCGCTCTGTTGTCAATATCCAGTGTCTAACGACATATTTAGTAAGTAAGTACGTAAGTAAGTAAGTAAGTATATTCTTGATTAAACCAGCTGCCAAACAGCACTCTGGTGAACAACGTCTGTTAAATAGATCTTCTAAAGTTAATAAACAAACATACATTGGTATATATATACACCGTGTCTCAAAATAAACTGTGCAAAATTGTTTCTGTCAGAACTTCGTCAAATTTCCATCAATTTTAAAAATTTTTGGTAGGTAGATGGCAAAATGGCTGAAATTTTATGCTATACATAAATTTTCCACCTCACCTGACTCATGTCACCGCACTACCTTGTTAAACACAGATGTACCAATTTCTTATATAACGCTTAAATTTTAACAACTAACGTCTCGAAACTTGGCTGCACTGAATCCATTTCATCGAGACAGGTGTCAGTGTGAATGGGGCCTACTATCGCGACAACCTTCTTGCCCAGAAGCTACTGCCAGACATACGCCGGATATCCCAGGGCGAGTTTTTTCTCTTTCAACAGGATGGCGCCCCGGCGCATCGAGCACGCGACACTGTCTCTTTCCTTGAGCGAGAAACGCCCGACTTCATGCCTCCAACACTGTGGCCGCCGAATTCACCGGATCTTAACCCAGTCGACTATAGCATATGGAGTGTGCTGCAGGAAAAGGTTTACCGCTCCAGGATAGCCAACGTCGACGAACTCAAAATGCGTCTGATTGACGATTGGGCGCGCTTTGACCAGTCGATCGTTGATGCTGCTATCAGTCAGTGGCGTTGCCATCTAAGCGCTTGTGTCCGTGTAAGCGGGGCACATTTCGCGCACCAATTCTAACACTTTTAAGCAGATCTGTCATAACAATTAAAAACCCTGCTAAGTAAACCATATTTTACTTTACTGCGTGCTAATTAAGTCGTCAGATAGTTTGTTGCATGTAATAAGGTTTAAGCCTTATATAAGAAATTGGCACATCTGTGTTTAACAAGGCAGTGCGATGACGTGAGTCAGGTGAGGTGGAAAATTTATGTATAGCATAAAATTTCAGCCATTTTGCCATTTACCTACCAAACATTATTAAAATTGGTGGAAATTTGACGAAGTTCTGACAGAAACAATTTTGCACAGTTTATTTTGAGACACGGTGTACATTGGTATATATATATATACATAGCATTAACCATAATATATGTATATATATATACATATATATATATATTCCCCCCAAAGTCCTACCTGCACCTCACCGCTGTGGGGGGGGGGGGGTGAACAGCTAAGTAGGGGATTGCCCGGTGGGGCTATGCCATCAGTGGTGAAAGTCCAGTGGTGAAAGCCCTGGACTGAAGGACCACCTTGGGCGACTCGCGAGGTGGACAGGCTCACTGGGAACCCCGAAAATAGCTGGCCAACGCAGGAGGCAGGTGTTGGAAGGACACCTGAGGGCGCATGAGGCCATAACTGGCCCACCGGCTTCCTTACCCTGCCAGAAGAGGATTGGTCACCATCTGGTAAAAAGACCAAGAAACTACTATGTACCTAAACAGAACAGAAAAACTTGGAGACGTCAAGTTGAGGACTCATCGTCGGCCCCGGCCTGACGGAAGAGAAATTTAAATATATATATATATATATATATATATATATATATATATATATATATATATATATATATATATATATATAGCATAGGTCCGGTTGGTTAGTAAGTATACAGCATTCTGACAATAAAGGTTTTTCTCATGCTGTTGTCGGCTTGCGGTAAAGCCCTGTCATGGGATCTAGGCCTTAGACCATAAACCCTCGGCTTAACAGATGGAAGCAGCTCGTGCATGACATGACCTGGATTGCAATGGACTGCCGAAAACAGGGCAACATCAGCATCATGACAGCATGGCGGCTAAGTTGTTCAATTGCTGGATTATTACATGGGAGGTATCGCTGGCGGGTCAGTCTATCCATAACGGACTGGAGCCTTCTCCTTTCTTGCTGACCAGCGTATCCCCACCATGCCGGTGCAGCGTATAACATTCTGGCCACCGTGGATGCGCGCACCACGTCGTGAAGTCTGGGGCCAGATAAACCATGAGCAGTATTTGTTGTTGTTGTTGTTGTTGTTGTTATTATTATTATTATTATTATTATTATTATTATTATTATTATTATTATTATTATTATTATTATTATTATTATTATTATTATTATTATTATTATTATTATTACTATTACTATTACTATTACTATTACTACTACTACTACTACTACTACTACTACTACTACTACTACTACTACTACTACTACTACTACTACTACTACTACTACTACTACTACTACTACTACTACTACTACTACTACTACTATTATTATTATTATTATTATTATTATTATTATTATTATTATTATTATTATTATTATTATTATTATTATTACTATTACTATTACTACTACTACTACTACTACTACTACTACTACTACTACTACTACTACTACTACTACTACTACTACTACTACTACTACTACTACTACTACTACTACTACTACTACTATTATTATTATTATTATTATTAATTCGTGACTAATTGTGGCAGACTTATGGAGGTCGATCTCGTCTCGCGTGAGAAGAATTTTATGCTCCTACGACGGAATAGATACAAGTTTCACGACAATTGCTTTGTCATTTACGATTGGCTAGTTAGTTGCTGTTTTACGACACTATATCATAACAAAGACGATTAGCGTCACCCTCCTCCTTTCTCGAGGATTGGGATTGGCACTGCTAGAGTACGAGCAGTGGTTGCTTAGTTTCTGTTTAACGGTACTTTATCATAACAAAGACGATTGGCGTCGCCCTCCTCTTTCTCGAGGTTTGGGACTGGCACTACCACAGTTGGGGCATTGCAGGAACATATTACGACTGAACGCAAGAGGATCATATATAGCAGAGGTGAAACACGTTTTAAAGGTGTTGAATATAGTCGAGCATTTGTTAATCGATATCGAATACTTTAACGACATCTTGTGACCGTTTACATAAATAATAATAATAGATGAGCCGTTGTGCAACCTTATTGTATTGTATTCGATAATTTCTAAAGCGCTTCTCACGTATGGTTGCCAGACGTCCGGCAAAAGGAGGACATGTCCTAAATAATAGTAATAATAATAATAATTGTGTCCTCCGTCCGCCAGGCAAAGCTAAAAACCTGGAAAATGTCCGGCTTTTTGTATGTTTGTATAGGGCTACTCAGGCGCGTAACTAGCATTACGCAATTACGCAACTGCGCAAAGATTTTAACTGGCTGTTTGTAAATCGCATGCTTTGCAACGATAAAGAGAAAACTGGAGACGAGCAACTGCTGACAGTAGCAAAAGTGAGAAGTCCAAGCATTTGTCACAGTTCACTGCATGACCTGCCTCCAACAATTACACAATATTCAAAAATTCTCCTAACTATGCCCGTTTCAACCGCGAGCGCTGAAAGATCATTCAGCGTAGTTAAGACACAGAGCCTATCTACGCAACACCATGGTAGCGGAGAGACTGTTATCGTTGGCACTGCTTAACATTTACCCCTATAGGATATCGTGACAAAGTTTAAAATGTTT
Source organism: Allolobophora icterica (assembly GCA_963556255.1). Lineage (NCBI taxonomy): Eukaryota > Metazoa > Annelida > Clitellata > Crassiclitellata > Lumbricidae > Allolobophora > Allolobophora icterica. The sequence continues at coordinate 1,772,660 of OY744607.1, read as the reverse complement.
TACGATCTTTTGACGTTCCTAATTATAAACGCAATGCGCTGGTCTTTGACAATGCAGAAACTATATTCAGTTATAAAATTAAGTTTTATGGTCACGATGGACAGGCGCGCTTTTATGCGTTTCTTAAGAAGTGGGAGATAGGTATATAGTTAGTCTGTTAGTTTAAATTTTATTATAGACCCTGGGAACGTAGACAGACTGACGGTGCATAGAAAACTGACAACTGAATGTAGGCCTACCACTGGCGGCGATCTTTTTTGATAGGTGGGGGAAAAATTTTGAACCGATCTTTAATTGTCAAAAAAGAGTTTTGAACTGATCTGGTAAAAAAAGAGGTCAAAAAATGTTTTCGCGCTCACGCGCCAACAAACGCTTTTCACTTTTTTGGTGTTTCTTCAGAATATATGCGGGTCTTGTCCCCTCGACTCCCCCGGGATCGCCGCCCATGAGGCCTACATTGTACAAAGTGAAAATTTCAATGCTTTAGTTTATTGATGTTCTTTGTTAAGTCTGTCTGTTTCCAGTCTCTGCGTTGGTTGCTGGGACTTGGCAGCTGAGCCAATTTAAGAAAAAACAAAATTATGAAATTATATAATTTTCCGAAGAAGTTATGTAAAATTTTCTTACTTTTAACATAAAAATGGTCTCCATAATGCACCATTACAAACTCCTAAACAAAAATTTTTCTTACCCTGGGGAAGGGGCACAGCCCCCTCCCCAGATCCCTCCCCTCGGTGTTGGAATTGCGTAAGTTTTGTGAAGCCCTGGTTACGCCGCTGGGGCTACTGGCTATTACTGTGTGGCCGTTTTTAACAACTTTCCACGCGCATGTTGTCCCTAAGTAACCCTAACCAATCTACATACTTATTTTTTTTATTGTAGGGCCTAACCCTATTTTTCAGACGTTTCTGGTCCATGATCTGAGTAATATTACACTGTATCTATGGTCAAGGTGCTAGTTAAATAAATACTTAGCAATATTATGATAAAAAACCTCAGTTGATTTTATATGCAGCTTTTCATTGTGACTTAATTTCTTGGTTACTGAGCAGACCCCATGACTCTGAAGTGAAACAGTCAATGCGCCCTCCTTTGTCCTTCTTTCCGACTTTCTGTGTCCTCCTTTGGCTACCCATGTATCTGGCAACCCTATTCTCACGGCATTGAACATTCAGAAGCGCTCCCAGTGCCAGAGACCCCGAGAGAAAAAGGTTTTGAGGTGGGAGAAAGAGGAAGAAACATTACCCAAGAGAATGGAGGAATGGACAGAGGAAGGAAGACCATTCCATAGGGAGGGACCTATAGAGGCAAAGGATCTAGATTGAACAATTGAAGTCCTGACACGGAGAACCAGGTCCAATCGGTCAGAAGAACGGAGAGGAGGAAGCGAGGCAGCAGAATGGGGCCGATGAATATAATCACATAAATACCTCGGGCAAGACTTATGGCAATTGAGCATTAAGCACAAGAATGAGAATCTTGATTTGAATACGGTCTAAAGGAGGCAGCCAGTATATTTGCTCAATCATGAAAGTGGAGATACCTAGGAAATCGAGCATTCCAGCAACGGCTACACCTTTGACCCGCTAACAATTCACGCAAGTGAAGTATAAATAGCAGAAATGAAACGCGTTTAAAAGGTGTCGAATACCGTTGAGAACTTTGTTGGCAATATCCTGTGCTAGCGACATCTTGTGCCTGCCAAGGGCTAATAACGTCGACCTTACCTTTCTATGATGTTGACGATTCACCTTACAATTACCAAGATGCTGTTTAACGAAGCTATGTCATAGGAACACGATAAGCGTCGCCCTCCTGTTTCATCTAAGCTTGGGACTGGCACTACCAGAGTACGGGCAGTGACCGAGTTAGCGTGAACGTATTTTTGCTGTTCTTTATGGCTTTCTTTATGGCTTTGGCGATGCCCCAGCACGCAATAGCCGCTCATTTATGGCGAGTCTCCACTTCTCCCACTTCTTTTTGCTGTTAGTTGCTGTTTAACGACACTGTTTCATAACAAAGACGATTAGCGTCGCCCTCCTCCTTTCTCTAGGCTTGGGACTGGCACTACACAGGTAGGATAGTGGCGGAGTGGAATGTGTTATTAGTCAACTATTTCATCGTTGATGCAATTCGTCTGCTAAATTTTTATCGTATGATTATTACAACTCGATGACTATCAGAAATCGAAAGCAATTCTGAAACGAATTTTTTTCGCGATTTTAAAAGCGAAAGAATTAAGCCTGAATTTAAAGGAGGACAGACAAGCGGATTTTATAACGAAATATGTAGCAATACGCGATGCAAAATTTGATACAACAAATATCCGTACAGTGGACATGACAGTCCCGCCTGGCAACAACAACATGGGTCAGGTTAAGTAAATAGACTAAAGGAAAAGAATTGAGAACGTATATATATATATATATATATATATATATATATATATATATATATATATATATATATATATATATATATATATATATATATATATATATATATATATATATATATATATATATATATATATATATATATATATATATATATATATATATATATATCTTTGGAGTCTAGATTTAATGTATATGTATGCATGCATGTATGTATGTATGTATGTATGTATGTATGTATGCATGTATGTGTGCATGTATTATGTATGTATGTATTATGTATGTATGTTTGTATGCATTTATCTATGTATGTATGCATCTATCTATGTATGTATGCATGCATATAAATGAGTATATGTATGTATGTATGTATGTATGTATGTATGTATACGAGTAACGTTGAGGATTAACATTCATATAGCGCAAGAAAAGAGGGATGGGTTGCTGCAGCAGATGGTTCTCATCTAATTCGGATGCATATATGGCAGATGAGAGCTTCTCTCTAGAACGAGGATGATGCGATGTCATTATATGAACTAGTGAGACTAGGAAACTTAATAGAGTACAAAGACATTTAAAATATATTTAATGTATTTATTGATGTTTAATTTCCTAATAATGCACACTGTGGTGACTTGGCCGCTATGTGGCGCGAAGGAGACGAGGCAGCCCCTGACATTACACGGAAGAAAGTTAATATTTTGTTTTGTTTAACCATCAGTTTAATGACATCTCATGACAACATCGGCCGCTGACGTCATATCAAACATCGTACATTTGCAATTTTACAAACAGCATGCATATTTAATCTATAGAGTTCGTTAACACGATTTTCTTTAAACTGTTTCGGTAGCTAACATATTTGAGTCTCGATTTCAGTTACTAGTAAGATGTACAAGAACCATTTGTGATTATGTTACACATTTCTAACAGAAATTCAAGTAAACTGTATAAACGTTATTTAGTATATAGGTCTAGGCACAGACCATTAATAAACAAGAATTTTAGTTTGACGTATAGAAATACGTACATATATGGGCATATACATATACACGAATAGAAGGTTGCATATCTATTAATATGTGGCTTATACAGCAGCGGTTAAGATTATTTACAGCGATTTATTACTTTCAGACAGTGTCACGCTCCCTAACTGTGTATTTGAACGTAGGTGATGTATAAATAACAGAAAGGAAACGCTTTTAAAAGGTGTCGAATATTGCTGAGAACTTCATAGTTAATTATCCAGTGTTTAGCGACATCTTGTGGCAGCCAGATCCGTTAACGACGACCTAACCCTGACCTCCGTCCAGTAAGGTAAAACTCAACCCAATCCAATGGCATTCAAAGTGGTATAGACGATAACTGAAATTTTTCTCCCGTAATTTTCTTAGTTTAAATTGTCTAGTATTCTTTTTGTCTTTATGTATTTTAGCTTCGCTCGTTTTTTGTCTGTATGCTTCGTTATTGTTGGCTGTCAAGACCATCTTTGGAGTCTAGATTTAATGCTGCACTTCATCTGCCCCGATAGAAAGACTCTTTAGTTTCGGAAGAATGACTGTAAGGCCAAGCAGACGCCGGTTATTAGATAACTTGTTCGAACAGCTGCTGCTTTTTAAAACAATTAAATAAGAAGTTTAAAACACTGTAATATAGCCTACAAATTAACACTTGAAACAAATCACGTGTTTCTTGCCTGAATTTCTTGATCCAATTATGCAAGTAATTTGTAATTGATGGAATTGAAATTACGTAATTTGTAATTTATTTTTTCAGCACAATTCCAGAGTAATTTGTAATGTGTAATTCAATTACATTTTCTCAAGTAATTTGTAATATAATTACATTTTCCCAAGTAATTTGTGATTTAATTACATTTAACTGTGTAATTCCAAATAATCTAATATATAATTACGTTTTCCCAAGTAATTTGTGATTTAATTACATTTTACTGAATAATATGCCCATCCCTAGGCATAAATACAACTGTTTTGTTGCACAGACACTTTAGATGTGGTTACTGAACAATGAAATTGAGCTATAATAACTACGAACGCAAGTGAAATATTAATAGGAAAAATGAAACGCGTTTAAAAGGTGTCCAATATAATTGAGCGTTTTGTAGTCAACTTCCTGTGTTTAACGACATTTTATCAAAATTATTATTAATTCGCATGTTTATTCTGGCGTCACTTATTCTGACGCCGGCATTGTCGTGCGCTAGAGGAATTTGGTGGTCGCACGATCGGATGGATCCAGAGTTTAACGTCACAGTATGGAAACAATGGCCGTTGACGTCGACAGAAATAATTTTGAACAGTTCTCACCGTTCGTATCGCATAATACAGCTTTTAAGTTTGAACGCAAATAAGGCAGCAGAAAGGAAACACGTTTAAGAGGTGTCGAATATAGTTGAGCGCTTTGCAGTTAATATTCAGTGTTTATAACGACATCTTGTGGCTGTCAATTCCGTTGACAACGGACTTAAGCTAGGCTGTTTCCATCAATATGCAAACTTACGATTGATCGCATTTGAGGTATAAATAGCATAAGGTAGACGCTTTAAAAAGGTGTCGAATATAGTTACGAGCTTTGTAGTTAATTTTCAGTGTTTATAACGACACCTTGTGGCTGCCATGGTCGTTGACATCAATAGTGATCGAGCGAACAGTAACTGTTCAACGCGCGTGGAGTATAAATTGCAGAGCGTGAATGCGTTTAAAAGGTGTCGAAAAAAGTTAAGTTCTCTGATAGTTCAATGATCGGCGGGAGCCAGCGGTCGTATGGCGCGCCCTTCTAACTATTTTCTAACTTTTCTGCGTCTCCTTCAACATGCCGAAGTCACCTCTTCGCAGGATAACTCTTCTTCTTCTTCCGGTGAGTTCGTTCCATTATATCTTCAAATTCTTGCTAATTTTTCGCACAGTATTCATCCAAATTTATGCATCTTTTCTACATTCCTCATCCCAGCCAGCAGCCATATTGGATCCATTCACCATCGCCTCCAACTTCAACCGCCTAACATGCACTTGTCAATCCTCCTTTTACTCCTCAGCCTCCGGAGCCTCACCGCCTATCATATCCAATTTCATCCCTCAAGCCCTCGCATCAAGTATGTATACATCCCGTCCACAGCCAGCCACAGCAACTATTCAAAATGGCCATTTGTCTTACATTCCTCTATCCTATTTCCTGACAGCGGATCAGAAAAGACCATTTAAGCATCGTACTCACTATCGCTTCTTCATCATCTTAATTAAACTTTCTGGGGACATACATGTAAATCCGGGACCAATTAATTACAAATCATTTGCATTTGTAGATTTTTTATTCTAAATTTTAGCATTGTAATTTTTGTGATATTAAACTCATTGTAAGTGTGATCGCAAGTGACGTATAAATAGCAGATAGTAAAAACATTTAAAAGATGTCGAATATAGGCCTAGTTGAGGACATTACACTTAATATACGTTGTTCAGCGATTTTTTGTTATTGTAAGTTTTTATTCCGAACTTTATTGTGGTCACTTTTATGATAATTAATTTAAGTTTGAACGCAAGCCAAGTACAAATGGAAACAGTTGTCGAATATAGTTGAGAACTTGTACGTGTTTATCTGGACTTTTATAAAGCGCATTTAGAGAACTCCCCAGGAACTCTATAGTTAATATCCAGTGTTAAATTGGAGATTTACTGTTTGGGGCATTGACGTAAATCCTGCCTAACCTCGTGAAATTAACGTTACTCAGTTATCAAACGCTGTTCATGAATACATATCGTCGGTAGAAACTTTTAAAAGTTACTTAATGATTAGATATTGCACATCCAGTGTTTAACGACATCTTGTGGCAAAAGTCAATGAAGCATTCCACGACCAATCGCGCGTGAATTATATATAGCAGAATGGAAACGCGTTTAAAAGGTGTCGAAAACAATTCGTAGTTAATATGTAGTGTTTAACGACATCTTGTGGCTGTAACAGCCGTTGACGTTAACCTTAACCTACGAAATCGTTGGTCAACATCTCACGATTGGATGGATCACTTAAAAGGTTAACATAAAATGTTAAATGAGAATTTCGGGCATTGACGTCGACATTTTTTTAATACACGAAGCTTGCAAGCTCTTACGATTGAATGCAAACGAATTATTTTACAGCATCTAACACACTTAGGCCTATTAGTTTTGATTGTGTTTTAAAAGTATAAATATCAAGAATTATAAACGTTTGAAGGGTGTCGACCGTAGTTAAGCGGTTCTAGTTAAAATGCAGTATATAACGACACCTGGTGGCATGGAAGGCCATGACGTCGATATCCTCTAACCATTTTACCCTTAACCCCCAGAGCAGACATTTGTGCGAGGTTTAGATTCCACCTGCGTCCTCTAGCTAATCACTATCAGTGGAAAAATTTGGCGGCAGGGATGCGATTGGACACCCATCATCATATGCCGAGGTTATAAGAAAAATGAAATCGCCAACAACAGACCCATATCTGCCTCACTTGAGAAGCTATTCTTCTCTAACACTCAACGGGTCAACGGCTGTGGCAGCCACAAGATGTCGTTAAGCACTACACATTAACTGAAAACTGTTTGTTCAAATTTGTTCGACACCTTTAAAACGCGTTTTCATTCTGCTATTAATACTTCAGTAGCGCGTTTATGATGATATATCGAGGTCATTAGCTGCTGAGAAGCTGCTATTTAGAAACCAATACCCTCTACGACAAATACTCTCGGAAGAGACAGTGTGAAATGCAATGTTGTAGACGCGACAATTAGCACACGTATTTGCATACATGAGCTTCACCTTGCGAATGCAGCGAAACTAAACTAAATTTCTTCTCGACCTCTAAGACACCCGCCTTCGCACCTCCTCTGCCCCTCTTTCTGGATTCCCTGACAACCGGATTTTGATCTCATTGAAAACCTCTCGACAACCCTTCTGACTAGATGTAGCACCCGTGAATAAGCTGGTACTCTTTTGAGTGAAGCTTTAGAATTTTTCTGTTTACGATTACGATTACGAATAGTTTGGACGAGATTATTAGCTTACAGATTTTTCATACATGAGAACCATCTAGCGAATGAAGCGAAACCAATCTTGCAGAGGAAATAGCGGATTCTCTAAGTAAAAGCCTAAGGCCACCCGTAGACAGATGTAAATCATTTAGGAACTGAAAAGAACATTTGGTTGGAAATTCTCAAATGCAAAAGGTGAAGAGTTGTGGAAAAGTTTGGCTGCGGAGTTCCCCCTCTAGATGGCAGTAATGTTCTAACACGAAAGAAAATTTTGTTTTATGTTATTTCAGTTGTTGTTCTATTACGTAATGTTATGATGACGATCATGATGATGAGGAGGAGCAGGAGTAGGAGGAGGAGAGGACGACGATGATGATAATTGATTATGATGATGATGATGATGATGATGATGATGATGATGATGATGATGATGATGATGATGATGATGATGATGATGATGATGATGATGATGATGATGATGATGATGATGATGATGATGATGATGATGATGATGATGATGATGATGATGACTAAGAAGATGAAGATTCTGATGAGGATGCCCTGACAGTGATGATGATAATGTTGACGACAATGATGACGATTGTTAAGCATGCATTTCCAACACATTATCTGACCAATCAGAGTTGTCTAGCAATGAAAATTACAACCAATCAGAGCTTTCTTAAACAGAAGTACCAATCAACTAGAGTTTTTATCAACACAAGTTCCGAAAAGTCAAAGAAATTAATCAACACTAGTTCCGACCAATCACAGCTATTATTCAAGACAAGTTCCAACCAATCAGAGCTATTAATCCACACAAGTTCCGACCAATCAAAGATATTAAAATCAACCTAAGTTCCGACCAATCAGAGCTTTCAATCGATACAAGTCCTGACCAATAAGAGCTTGTATTAGCACAAATTGTGACCAATCAGAACTGCTTAGCAACAGGTTTCATTGAGAACTACTGATGACCAGATCTTCCATCCTGCCGCTTGCATCCTGCCGCCAAACTGAAGCTCAGCAGCCGAAAGGCGGCAACATGTGTCGGTGGCTTTGTGGTGCTGGAAGCCAGCACAGAGTGATGTCCTCTGGGAGCAGCTGGAGGCGCACTGGATGCGTCGGCTGCGGAAACAACCAGTTATCCCTTGCACCATCTGATCCGATGCAATCAAGTCGAAGTTTCGACGCAGGACATCTGAAAGACAAATACATCTAAAGAATAGATTATATGGCACCAGTAACAACAGTCAACTTCACAACAATGGACTATGCATGAATGTATATACCAAGACGATTTATATAGCGCCTTTTAGGCGTCTCACAAATCCGCTGCCTTCATGCTTGATTGCGACTTCATTCAAAGCAATCATCGACTGATGTGTTGGGCATCATAACAAAGGCGCTATAGAAGTCATTAGATTAGATTAGCGATGATCTAGAGTAACGTCACGTGTTGTAGCTATTTATAAATACGGCGTCTTCTGAGAAAATCTTGCAGAGATGCAGAGCGTAGCTGGAAAGGTGCCGGATAATTATAAATTTATTTAATTTTGGAAAGGTGCCAAATAGATGGATAATGATCAGATAGAAGATGATGACAGTGGGTCACGGGGTCATTGGGTCAATTGGTCATAGGGTCATTGGGTCACTGGGTCAGCTGAGTAGAAGGTTATCCAGGAAATGTTTTGTTTGAGTGATTCCAGAGAGAAAGACTGGTGCTGCAGAAATTCAGTGGATGCGCAATAGTTCAATGGTTCGTGTGCCTAACAGTCAGTCGATTGCAGTGTGTGATTCTCCTTATAGATTTTATTTTAGATACTAGAGTATTTACCCGTCTTATGACGGGTTGAAAAAGAAAATGAACGGATTAATAGGAAGAGAAAAGAAACTGCTTGTTGGATTACTTGTTTACAAGTCACATTGCGAGTGAAAATTCAAGCTCTTTATGGATTTGTCGACATCCATCTTTACCGTCGCTGACGACTTAAACGTAATCGTCGCTCTTGGGGACTTTCTTCGTTCATGGGACAACGAAATTTGGAAGGACTATTTACCAAAAATATATAGTATTTTGCAGTTTTATGACGTCGTGTGGACTGTTAGAAGAAATTATCAAGGTCTATTTACGAACAATAGAGTATTTGCAACAACTGCCGTTGTTAATTCCAAGTCTGTCAGTCTATCAACACCTGCCTTTGATTACTCGGAGTCCACCTGTCAATCAACACCTACCTCTGTCTAACCTGAGCCTACCTGTTAATCAACACTTACCTTTCTGTAGTCTCAGCCGAAAGTACAGCTTATTGTCGTTGGTTGCAAAGTTGAGGAAATTCGGCGACCATATCAGCGAAGCGTGACGACTAACACAGGGAAAACGTATCCATCCGTAACCGTCGTTGCGTTTTACCACGTACGAGCTATTCCAGGCCGTGTCATCAAAGTTCACTTTCATCCAGTTGGAAAAATAGACGGTGCTGTACTTCCAGAGGTGGTCCGAGAGCACCCAACCGCCCATGTCGGAGGCCACCAAGACTGCGCCCTCCCCTAGATTCTCACCAAGGACGGCTATAACCTTGGTATCGTATGGCAGGGGAATTCTGTCAGGAATGATCCATTCGTTCGCATTCGGGAGACTCCCTAACGGAACCGGAACTCCGTCCAGGTAGAGCTCACGCAGGTGGTCGTCGACGTTGAGGATAAGGTCATTGCCGATTGGCGGAGGTGGATTGGGCGAGCACACTGAATAAACACAAACAGCGTAAATAAGGAAACAGCTACGTATGTCATTACCTCTGCGGACAACCCCTCTGATAGGACGCAGCGCTCGTGAATAAGCTGATGCTCAGCGCCTAGCTTAAAGTAGCGCTTTAGAAATTTTGAGATTATGATTAGGACGGGACACGGTAGCCGATTGGTTAGGTTGCTCGACGTGGAACACAAAGAGGACGGGTTCGAAGTTCCTCCCCTGAGACGTTTAATGTGTAGGGACCTTGAGCAAGTCCTTCACTCACAATTGTTCAGCGCCATCGATGGATGCTTCGTCATTAGAAAGTGGCGCTTAATAAATTCATCATATTAATAGTTGCTATTAGCAACAATAACAATAATAATAACTATGATAATACATTGTATGTATGTATGTATGTATGTATGTATGTATGTATGTATGTATGTATGTATGCTTCAACACACTTAATATAGCGCCTCAGAAAGCGCCCGCTCTGAACTTCTATAAAGCGTTGTTTGGTGTCTGACAAACAGGCGCTGAAACGCCACATTCGGCCACATAGCCGAAAATGTTCACTGAGCAATTTTTTGCGTCAGTTTCATAAAAGTTTCATAGAATGTAGCTTCAAATAGCCTACAAATAGAGACTCTAGGAACCTCTCGAAATATGTGTAACGGTTTTACAGAATCTTACTCATATCTGTGTACTTAGCCAGACACATAGGTGAAACTTTGTATTGTGGCGTCCGGTTCCCACCAATTTCAAAACTGGTGGTGACGGTCACAACCACTTTTTGATCCTGCGCTGAAATATTTTATAGGGACATGACATAGTATTTCTGAGGCAGTAGTTTTAGAGAGCGCTACAGTGTTGTTAAATGAAGCTTTAAAACAACAAAATCACACATCTAGGTCACTAAGCCTATTTCCTCTTAAACCCGGCTGTGCAACCAGGTGAAACGATACGCAACGAGGCGAAACAACAGACTTACCAATATTGCACAAAGCAAGCACAAGGATTCGTTGAAACGATGACATCGCACCACAACAGTCAATAAGTTCTCTTGCAAGTCAGATAACTTAGTTCTAAAGTTCTTCCGTTGCAAGCCAGGTAACTCCTTGTTATGTAAAGATGAATTGGTTAAAAATCAGTTTATTACATTTTAAGTCAGTTACTTCCGTGCTAAGTAAGCAAATTTCGTTTCAAATCAGTAAAGAAAAGTTGTAAATCAGTCAGTAGTCAGTAAATTCCCTTCTAGAACATTTATCATCAAGCGACTCTACGTCAACTCTTAAATACATCACTTTCAACGGAGCAACTCAGCTATCGCTCGATAGGGTCCAGCTTTCGCAAATACCACCACACTGAGGTATCACCAGTTAACAATCTTTTCTGTCATTGCCTTTATTCAAGCGTGACGACTAATGCATCGAGAAGTGCGTTCAGCCGTGACAGTATGTGTTTGTATTCCCCCTAGAGATGATACCATGTACTCTCTGTTAAGAATCATCAACGATCCTCTCTGAAAAGGCGCTACGTAAATAAGCACGCGATTGCCTACACGCGTAATGGCCCGACCGCAATCGAAAGCGTGGTAACAAAGCTTTGAGAGCTTATCAAATTTGTTCCATAATGGCCCAGCTACAAAGCTTAAAACGATAAACCTCGTCCATCCATTCAGGGATCGATCCCGGTTTTTGTCCTAACGCACAAAACTGTGTACCGAACCATTGTACTGTCCCAACATTTGGGACACTGTTGTTGTCACGGAAAACTAACAGAGAGACAAGGAAAAACTTCTGAATCTGGACGGCAGATTTTCCCATCAACATCGACAGTATGAAGTCGACTTGTAACGCTGGCGTCATCTTGCGAATAGGCAAAAACAAAGCGGGTGTTGGCTAAAGAGGATTTTCTGATTAACTGACTGACTGACTGACTGACTGACTGACTGACTGACTGATTGACTGACTGACTGACTGACTGACTGACGTCGTCTCTGACCTTTCCACCGACAATAATTCATAGCTGAAATTACGAATGGGACCGTACCGAACTCGCATTTTCAACGGTAAGTGTGATGTTTTAGCTTATTTTAATTGTAAACCACACACTCACACGTATAAGCAGACACACACTCACACGTTTAAACAGATACACACACGTATAGGCAAACACACTCACACAAAGACACACTTACCCCCGACTCATTTATGACATACACGGATACATACATACAAACATACACACATACATATGTATGCATGCTTATATGCATACATACATATATGCATTCTTATATACGTACTTACATACGTACATACCTACAAATATACATACATTACATACTCTTGTGTCTATTCACGCATTACGTGCAGCAGAAACACTCAGTGCACGCACTTCAACATAGAAATGAACAAACGGACAAGAGACCTACATACGAGCACATTCACACTACAAGTGTACATCGAAGAAGAAAGAAGATGAAGTTCAAAGATGTCACCTGCTGTTGCCTAGCAAGTTACAGGTAGGTAAACACGTAGGGATGGTGTCTGTCAAGAAACCAATGGAGCGAAATGGAGCACGAGGCAGCGGATGATGGAGGGTCATGGATGGATGGATGAATGAATGGGTAAATGGATTGATAAATGAATGGATGGATGAATGAATGGATGCATGAATGTAAGGATGGATGTATGCATGTATGGATGGGTGAATGGATGAATGGATTAATGGAGGCATGGATGAATGGATAGGTGGGTGAATAGATGGGTGGATAGATGAATGGAGAAATGGATAAATTGATAGGTGGCTGGATGAATGGATGGATGGATGGACGGATGGATGCAGAATGGTATAATTCAGTGATAGCACAGGGGAAGAGTCTGTTGACACACTATAAACTTATGTTCTGCTATGTTGTGTTAGGCCATCGTGTTTCACATTTCTATATTAATTTCATTGTTTTATATTGCACGACTTGACCTGATTTGACTCGATTTGATTTGACATGACTTGACTTGACTTGATTTGATTTGATATGACTTGACCTAATCTGTCATGGCATGCCATCCTATGAAACGATATTGGATCTGTCAATCGGATTCTCATTTGAGAAGAGATCTTGCTTAGGGTAAGGTAAAGTAAGCTTACATAAAGCAACTCTAAGCAAGGTAAGTTGAAGAAAGGTAAGGCTAATCAAGGTAAAGTAAAGTAAGATGATGCTATTGCACCTATCTCTCAATACATGTCCATGCACAGAGGAGTTGTCCATAATCCCCGAAAAGCTTCTCCAGAGCTGTCTATGTATTTTACGTTTCTTACTTTATTATTAAGCGCCACTGTCTTGTGACAAAGCAGAAGTACCTCGGGAATGGAGGAATGAACTCATGGTGCCATTGTTTACAAAAAAGAATTAGAAGTGATCCAGGTAACCACGGACCAGTCAGTTTAACCAATGCGGTGGAGAGAATTATTAAGGGTTATATAGTGGAACATTTTAAAAATGAGAATGATATTATAATCAGCTGCATGTCAACATGGATTTACTAAAGGCCGTTCATGTTTGACAAATCTGTTGGAGTTCTTTGAGGAGGTCTATATGAGAGTACTGACGAGGGAAAACCTGAAGATAAAATTTACCTAGATTTTGCCAAGGAATTTGACAAAGTGCCTCATGTAAGGCTGGCCAAAAAGTTGCAAGCAGGTGGGATTAGAGGGCAGGTACTAACTTGGATTCAAAGCTCGTTATCATGTAGAAGACAAAAGGTGGGAATAGGTGATAAACACTCTGGCTGGACGACAGTGCTAAGTGGAGTACCACAAGGATCAGTGCTTGGGCCACTGTTGTTCGTACTTTTTTTATTAATGACATAGACGATGGGACTTTATCTAAAATCCGTCCATCCATCCATCCATCCATCCATCCATCCATCCATCCATCCATCCATCCATCCATCCATCCATCCATCCATCCATCCATCCATCCATCCATCCATCCATCCATCCATCCATCCATCCATCCATCCATCCATCCATCCATCCATCCATCCATCCATCCATCCATCCATCCATCCATCCATCCATCCATCCATCCATCCATCCATCCACCATAAGTTTGCAGATAATACAATGCTATGTAGCGCAGTGGATGATGATGAAGAAGCGGAGATACTGCGGGAAGATCTAAGAAGAATGTTCAGATGGTCACAGGACTGGCAAATGCTCTTTAACATTGAAAGTGCTCAGTGATGCATATGGGGAAGAAAGGGCTTTGTAATTAGAATCTTATACTCAGCGTAGCTGTATATACACCAAAGTGCGGTTATGCAATTGGTAAATTGAGAATATACTTACTTACTTACTTACTTACTTGACTCATAGATTTTTGTGTTATTTTTAATTCTGTCAATTAGATTAATATTTAGTTTAATTGTTTTTAAACTGAAGAAAAGTTATTGATATATTGATATTGTGGTATTGCCTGTGCAATCACGCCTCAAGAATATCAAATTGGTACCCGCTGATTCGATTCGAGATTCGATTCGACTGAAAATTTGTGAATAGGGGGTCCATAGAGTAGTGGTAACATCACTGGCGTGAAGAGCAAGAGGTAGCGGGATCGCTTCCCGCAACCTCCCCAAAAATTTAGGTACACTCAGCCTTTCATTCGCGACATGGCGCTTTGTCAAAAATGAGATGTAGGACGTGATGGGCGCCTTGCATGGCTGCCGTGTAAGTTAAATTCGACTCCTGTAATAACTTGTGATCATCCGTTCATGCTGATTTGTAATCATACTGCGTTATTATCAGTTTGAAGATATTAAACGAAGATTATTATTATTATTATTAGCAGGTCCCTGGATGTAAATTAATAGGATCTGAAAGTAGCATTTGGGAGGAAATTCTCAAATCCAAAAGGTAGGCCCTAAAGAGTTGTAGAGTAGTTTGGCCGCGGAATTTTCCTTCTGGATGGCGGTCGTGTTCTAACACGAACAAAAATTTAATGTGTTTGAGAAAGACTTAAATGTTATGCTATGCTGTTATGTTATTTTAGTTGTTGTTCAATTCCGTAATGTCATGATAAAGATGATGAGGAGGACGATGATAACGACAATTGATCATGAAGATTATGATGATGATGATGATTATGATGATGATGATGCTGACGATGATGACGATTATTTAGCCTACAGTTCCAACACATTATCTGACCAATCAGAGTTGCCTAGCAAAAAGAATTACAACCAATCAGAGCTCTTTTAAACAGCCAGTTAAACTTTTTATTAACACAAGTTCCGACCAGTCAGAAATTTAAACGACACGAGTCCTGACCAATAAAAGCTTTTATAAGAGTAAATTGTGTCCAATCTAAGCTGCTTAGCAACAGGGTTCATTGAGAACTATTGAAGACCAGATCTTCCATCCTGCCGCTTGCATCCTGCCGCCATTATCAAGGTCAGCAACCGAGAGGAGGCAACAGGTGTCGGTGGCTTTGTTGTGCTGGAAGCCAGCACAGAGTGACGTCCTCTGGGAGCAGCTAGAGGCGCACTGGATGCGTCGGCTGCGGAAACAGTCAGTTATCCCTTGCACCATCTGATCCGATTCAACCAAATCGAAGTTTCTACGCAGAACATCTAAAAGACAAATATATCTAAATAATCGATTACAACGCTTCTGGCGTCAGTAAAGAGGGTAAACTTCACAGCAGTGGACTATGCATGCATGTTTATACCAAAACGCTTTACACAGGGCCTTTACAACAAGTAAGTATATTCTTTCCTGAAAAGCACTAGCAAACGCACAGCGCTGTACATGGTAAACATATTACAATCAAGCACTATGACCAATTATATAAAGATAGAATTATTACGAATCAAGTGAGACATAAGAAGGATAGGAGAAGAGGGGAGTAAGGTAGTGAGATCATTGGAGAACATAGTTATTTGAATTATCAAAGAAGCATTTTTCAGGCAAGTTGCCGTACCTAGGAAGCTCACGGTTATGGGGTCGTGGCCACAGAGAGTAGCGACTGTGCTTAATCGGCGGCAGCATTGCATGTAACACATGGCAAGGATAGTGCAACATGCTAGCAATGAGACTAACGTCAGCATTATTGCAAAGTGCCTCAAATGTGCGGGTTGATGAAGGCAAGTACCTCTATCACACCAGCCTCCGGATCATTTCCTCCAGGGCCTCCTGCTCCTGCCCGCTCGCAAAAACCCCAACACACAGGCGAGCAATAAAGCATCCTGCCAAGTATACAGTGTAGTGGTGCGCACCTCAGCGAATATAAACAGTCCCCCGAAAGCCCTTGTGATCTCAAAACCCGAAGTGCGTAGGAGGACTGCCTTGCCTGAATGATCAGGTAATTGATGCAGACAAAGTCACTGTAGTCATCGACTGATGTCCTGTACATTAGGACAAAGGCGCTACAGAAGTCATTAGATTAGATTAGCGATGATCTAGAGTAACGTGACGTCACGGTGAAATATAGTGACATAATTATATGAGAAAATGTTTTGGGAAAGGTGCAAAATAGATGTGTGATGATCAGATGGACGATAGGATGAGGACAAGATCAGTGGAGCACTGGGTCAATGGTCAATTGGTCAGTGGGTCGTTGGGTCAATGTGAAATGGGTCATTACCATCATATGCCGAGGCTAAACAAATGATCGCTAACACTTCATACTCATAGGCTGCCTCTCATGGTTGATTTAAAAGAGTTGCTTTTGTTTTCAGAGGCAGCAGAAATAATCAATATTGGATGATTAACTAAAAGCCCTTCCAGTTCAAAGGAGATTTGAACTGTAGTCCGATGTACCCGTGATATAGGTTAGGAAGACGTGGTCCAATAACCCTAACTGTCAATCAATAACTGGCTTTGTTTATTTCCAATCTATCTGTTGATCAACACCTGCCTTTGACTAGTCCTAGTCGACCTGTCAACCAACAACTACCGTTGTTTAATTTGAGCCTACATGTCAATCAATACCGACCTTTTTCAATCTGAGCTTACCTACCAATCATCACCTAATTTTATTTGATTGTTAGCCCACCTGTCAACCAACACCTACTTTTGTTTAGTCTCAGCCGAAAGTACAGTTTATTGTCGCTGGTTTCAAAGTTGAAGTAATTCGGTGACCAGATCAGCGAAGCGTGACGACTGATGCCGGGAAAACGCATCCATCTGTAGCCGTCGTTGTATTCCACCTCGAACGAGCTATTCCAGGCCCCGTCGTCAAAGTCCACATCCATCCAGTTAGGAAAATAAACGGTGCTGTACTTCCAGAGACGGTCCGAGAGCACCCTGCCGCCCAGGTCGGAGGCCACCATAACTGCAACCCCCATTAAATTCTCGCCGAGGACGGCTATCACTTTGGTATCGTCTGGCAGAGGAATTCTGTCTGGAATGTTCCAGGCATCTGCGTTCGGGAGGGTCCATACCCGGACGCCGTCCAGGTAGAGCTCAGTTATGCGGTCGTCGACGTTGATGGTAAGGTCATTGCCGATACGTAGAGGTCGTTGGGTCGTGGTAGAACCTACGGGCGGAGGTGGACTTAACGAGTACACTGAATAAATACAAACCAACATAAATGAGGAAGAACCGATGTCTATGTCATTATATCCGCAGAGATAATGACATACATCGGTCTGACATTGACAGTACGCAGCACTCGTGATGTGAATGTAAGACAGATGCCCTTATTTTGTTTTATGTACTTTTACTCAGTTGGAGCAATTCATGGAAAAGACTCCTACTTCGCTGTGGAGTGCGGCTATTCTGCCGGAGACGAGTATTCTACACCGAACTCAAGAATACATCTAAACTAAAGAACTATCTTAACTAAAGAGCATAACTTTAGAACTACCATACCTTAACTAAAGAAGACATCTTAAGTAAAGAACACATCTAAACTAAATAAGTATCTTAAATAAAGAACACATCTTAGCTAAGGCTTTAAGTAGCGCTTTAGAAATTTCGAGATTATGTTTAGGACGGGACACGGTAGCCGATTGGTTAGAGTGGTCGACGTGGAACACGGAGAGGACGGGTTCGAAGTGCCTCCTCTGAAACGGTTACTGGGTTGGGACCTTGAACAATTTCTTTACTCACAATGGTTCAGCGCCATCGATGGATGCTTCGTCATTAGAAAGTGGCGCTTAATAAATGCGTCATAAAAGTATTGTAACATTACTACTATAGTAGTAGTAGTAGTAGTAGTAGTAGTAGTAGTAGTAGTAGTAGTAGTAGTAGTAGTAGTAGTAGTAGTAGTAGTAGTAGTAGTAGTAGTAGTAGTAGTAGTAGTAGTAGTAGTAGTAGTCGTAGTAGTAGTAATAATAATAATAATAATAATAATAATAATAATTATTATTATTACCAATAAACTCATATACAGACGAATTGCTTACTGTTTCCAGTCACTATGTCTAGGCTATAGGCCGTCATACAGTCCTCGCTGCACCGACTCCTTATTGTTCAAATCCGAGGTGCCTAGAACAGATAGGGTGTTTCCAGTTTGTAGGGCAACTGAAAGACGCTGGAGAAGATGGCTGGTCTCACGCTGGTCACCTGTCGCTGCCTTTATCTTGGCTCCAAGTTCTTGGACGAAATCCAGTGATTCAGCATGCCAGCTTCCTGAGGTTTCGACTGCCACAGGGATGAAATGGTGCGATTGTGAGATGGCAGCATATTTGCTTTCCTTATTATGGGCTGCTCTTTCCGCTGCGGCTCCTGCGGTTTGCGACGTTACCTGTTCATATGATGCTGCAAATGTATCTGGCACCGTGACATCCCACGCTAGGCAACGACCTCTAGACCAAGGTATTATGGTGACTCCATCAGGCCTTTTGCCGTCAGATCTGGAGAGGCCGTTGGGCTCTTTGATGGCCGGTATTTTGGCTCTGGTGAAAGCCCTCCAAATCACGTCATTAATCATGCTATGTCGTTGTTGCCTTCCAGCTCCTTTGACGCAAGAGAACCCGTGATGACCATTGGGTTCTACTATGGCACCACATCTACAGGTGTGTTTTTCACACAACGCAGTGCCCAGCCGGATGCCTGATGCTATTCTTAGTACTTCTCCTGGCATCCGTAATCCTGCTGTTGTTATGGGAAGTGCATGAAGCCAGTCTCCTGAGTGTGGTGATTGCGCAGCTAACAGTCTGGCTTTAGCAGCAGAATCTGTAGCTCTTTCTGAAAGGCCTTCAAGTGCACCTGATATCAGTGCGCTGTCCCATTCTCTTTGTGCATGAGCCTTCTGTTCGATGGGAGAAGGTGCGTTCGATCTCAAAGACCACGAACTAGAAGCCTCCTCTACCAATGGATCTGTGAACGTTACAACGACATTGTGCAGCAGTTGGTCTTGACTTCGCGTGCCAGCGGCGGATGCCAAAAAGGCGGAAGTTGCCAGCATATCAGCACTACGAATGCCAAGACCACCGTTTCTCACAGGCAATGATGCCTGGATCCATTGATCGTCGCTCATGTGAATGTTAAGAAGGCCACAGAGTCCTGTTCTCAAGACTTCGTCGAAGTCGTGTAGAAGTCCTTCGTTTAAGAAGCAGGCTGATGTTCTTAATATGTATAGCAGCTTCGGTATGCTTAAGCTGCACCTCAACAGAGTAAATGAGATATTATTATTATTATTATTATTATTATTATTATTATTATTATTATTATTATTATTATTATTATTATTATTATTATTATTATTATTATTATTATTATTATTATTATTATTATTATTATTATTATTATTATTATTATTATTATTATTATAAGATGTATATATGCATGTATGTGTGTATGTATGAAGACACTTAATATAGCGCCTATTTACTACCTCAGGAAAGCACCGTCGCTGAACATTTTTGGTGTCTGACAAACAGGCGCTGAAACGTGGCCACATTAGGAGGAGCGTCTCAAGATTTGCCGAAAATGTTCGCTTAACTATTTCTTGCTGAAGAGTTTCATAAAAATACCTGTAACTTGAAATTTACACACCGACCCTACGAACCTCTCCTAAGTAAGTGTTACGTTATTACAGAATCTTATTCATAGGTGTGTATTTAGGTAGACACATAGGCGTTACTTCGTATTGAGACAGTGATGTTCGGTAACCACCATTTTTTGGCCCTGTGCTGGAATATTTTAGGCGACACGAAAGAGTATATCTGAAGCCGTAGTTTTAGAGAGCGCAACGGTGTAGGTAGATGAAGCTCCAAAAACAACAGAATCACAGATTTGGGCCAACCTCTAAAACCCGGCTGTGCAACCAGGTGGAACGATATGGAACGAGGCAAAATGACAGACTTACCAACAATGCTCAAAGCAAGCGCAAGGATTCGTCCAAACGAAGCCATCGCGTCACAGTAGTCAATTGCAAGTCACACAATTCCGTTGTAAGCCACGTAATTTCGTTGCAAATCAATAAGTAAGGTTGCAAATTTGTCAGTTCCGTTGTAAGTCATGAAATTCCCTTTTAGAATATTTAGCTTCAAGCCACAATACAATGCAATTCAAGCACTCTTTAAAACATCACTTTCAGATGGTAATCCTTTGCCACGAAGCAACTCAGGTAGGCCTATCGCTCGATACGGTCCAGCTTTCGTAAATACCAACACATCTGAGATATCACCAGTATATAATCGTTGTTGCCATTGCCTTTATTCAAGCGTGACGACTAATGCATCGAGAAGAGCCTTCAGCCGTAACCGAATGTGTTTGGAATCCGCCATCGAGATGATAGCGTGTACTCTCTGTTAAAGAGGCATTAACGGTCCTCTCTGAAAAGGCGCCATATAAATAAGCATGCTATATCCTACACGCGTAATGGCCCGACTGCAATCAAAAGTGTGATAACAATGCTTTCGAGAGCTTCTTGAAATGCGCCACATAATGGCCCAGCTACAAAGCTTAAAACAATGAATATCGGTCCATCCATGCAGAACAGATTCAGAAATTTTGTCCGTGGCTCTCTGCAGATTTTCTCATCAACATCTATGCATTAATGGTCCTTGGTATTAAGAAGTCCACTTGCAACGCTGGTGTCATCTTGCGAGTAAAACAAAGCTGGTGTTAGCAACAGCGGATTTTCCGATTGACTGACTGACATTAAAGTTTCTAAACTAAGTTTACATACCGTGATTTTTCACGGGTTACAGCTATTGCAATATAATAGTATATCCAAAGATAGATTAGGACATGGAGTTTATTAGAATATGATAGATTAGAATATGATAGATTAGAATATGATAGAATCTAATTGGAAAGAATGACAATGGAACAGAATGGAGCTGAAGTAGACGTGGTCTTGTATTGGCAGAAGGCGTATTTGTAAACCAGAGTGCCACGGTTGAAAATGCCAGCCTACGTCCACGACCGATCGAATCAAGCCATTCTTTTTCAAGTGTGTGGAAGTTGACGAGATGGTGTTCAATGGATAGACGGAAGTTGGAATAACACTGAAAGTGTTGGACGCAACGATTCGAGACTGGGGCCGCAAAACGTAACGGAAATCACTGAACCAGAACGACTACGTCACATTTGAATAGTCGATAAATAATAAATCCTCGGAGAGGTCCGTACAAAAGGCGCTATAGAAATGTTGATGTCCGTGCCTATAAGTGGGTTTCAAGAGCGTAGGTGCAAAGCTGTTGGGTTGTTTGTGTAGAATTTTCCAATTCTCTCCTCTTCCTCGTCAGCCGCTATCTAGCTTGTTTGTCTGTATCTGTCTGTCTGTATGTATGTATGCACGTATGTATGTATGTATTTATGTATGTATGTATGCAAGTGCTTGTGCTACTGATGGAAGAGACAATGTGAAATGCATTAGTGTAGGAAAAGAAGAAGTAGAGCAGTCCCTTAAGCTAGCTCTGAGACTGCAATGAGTATGAAGTGATAGCTACTTCATTTTCTTAGCCTCGGCTTGCGAGGGCTGGTGGCCAGTCCTCTCCCTCATCTTCCCACCGACAGTGTACGGTCAGTGTACTCATTATAACTGAGTTGGATAGTGGCCGCAGGCGTAGTAGAAATCTGGAATAAAATTTCTGCCCTGGAGAGGATTTGAACCCTCTACATCACGATTGACAGCTCAACACGCTAACCACTACACTATCGAGACGAGATGATTAGTGCACGGATTTGCTGAGATGAGATCCACCTTGCGAATGCAGCGAAACTAAACTAACATTCTTCTCGTCCGTCTTATCACCTACTCTGTCCCTTTCTCAAGGCTTCTGATACCCTGGCAACAGCATTTGGATCTCTCTTTGACAGACCTCTGGATAACCCCTCTGACTTGACGTAGCACTCGTGAATAGGCTGGTACCCTGTGCTTAGCTTTCGAGTTACACTTTACAAATTTGCAGTTTACGGATAGCGCAGACGCGATTTTTAGTACACAGATTTTTTATACACAAGCTCCACTTGGCAAATGAAGCAAAATTAAACTGCCAGAGAAAGTAGTGAATTGTCTAAGCCTAGACCAACCACCCAGAGACAGATGTCATTCATTTAGGAACTGAAAGGAGCATTGGGGGTGGCGGATATCAAATGCAGAAGGTGAAGAGTTGTGGATAAGTTTGGCTGCGGAGTTCCCTCCAGATGGCGGTAATGTTCTAACACGAACGAAAACTTAATGTCTTTGGAAACACATTTATGTAATGCTATGCTGTTATGTTATTCTAGTTGTTCTTCTATTACGCAATGTTATGATGACGATGATGATGATTATGATGACGATGATGAAGAGGAGGACGACGACGATGATGATTATGATGACGATGATGAAGAGGAGGACGACGACGATGATGATTATGATGACGATGATGAAGAGGAGGAGGACGACGACGATGATGATGATAATTGATCATGAAGATTATGATGATGATGACGATGATAGTGATGATGATAATGACGACGACGATGATGACGATTATTTAGCCTACAATTTCCACACATTATCTGACCAATCAGAAATGCCTAGCCAAAATTACAACCTATCAGAGATTTCTTAAACAGAAGTACCAACCAATTAGAGTTTACATTAACGCAAGTTCCGACCAATCGGAGATATCAAAATCAACCCATGTTCCGACCAATCACAGCTATTAATAAACACAAGTTTAGACCAATCAGAGTTTTCAATCGACATAAGTCCTGACCAATATGAGCTATTTTTAGCGCAAGTTGCGACCAATCAGAGGTGTTTAACAACAGCTGGGTTCATTGGGAATTATGGACGACCAGATCTTCCATCCTGCCGCTTGCATCCTGCCGCCAATCTCAAGCTGAGCAACCGAAAGGAGGCAACAGGTGTCTGTGGCTTTGTGGTGCTGGAAGCCAGCACAGAGTGACGTCCTCTGGGAGCAGCTAGAGGCGCACTGGATGCGTCTGCTGTGGAAACAATCGGTTATCCCTTTCACCACCTGTTCCGATACAATCCAGTCGAAGTTTCGACGCAGAGCATCTAAAAGACAAATACAACGGTAAACTTCACAGTAATGGACTATGCATGCATGTATATACCAAGACGATTTATATAGCGCCTTTTCAGTAAGTAGGTAAGTATATTCTTTATTGAAAAGCACTAGCAAACGCACAGCTCTGTACATGGCAAACATTTTGCAATCAAACAATATAACCAGTTATATAAAGAAAGAAGTTATTACGAATGAAGTGAGACATAAGGAGGATAGGAAAAGAGGGGAGTAAGGTAGCCAGATCCAGAGGGAAGCATAGTTGTTTGTATAGCATCCTAACAAGGAAGCATTTCTGAGACAATTTATCATACCTCGAAAGCACAGCTTAATCGGCGGCAGCATTTTATGCACACATAGCAAGTATGTGCAAAATACTAGAAAAGAGACTAGCGTCAGCATTATTGCAAAATGCCTCACATGAGGGAATAATTATAATAATAATAATAATAATAATAATAATAATAATAATAATAATAATAATAATAATAATAATAATAATAATAATAATAATAATAATAATAATAATAATAATAATAATAATAATAATAATAATAATAATAATAGTAATAATAATAATAATAATAATAATAATAATAATAATAATATTTATTCTTTAATTAAGCACCTGCAAACGCACTGCGCTGTACATGTACATGTTATGCGATAAATCTTAACTACTAACGGAACAGACAGCCTGCAATACACGGCGCAAATTGCAGCCTACAAAGCATGTCCGCCTATGGGACTCGATCTCTGTACCTCTCGCACTCTACGCCAGATGTTATCCAATGCGCTATCGGGCCCCAAGATGATGAAAGTAAGTACCTCTGACGCACCAGCCTCGGCATTATTCCCTCCAGGGCCTCGCGCTCCTGCCCGCTCGCAAAACCCCACTCCACGGACGAGCAATAAAGCATCCTGCCAACTGTAGTGGCGCGTACCACATCAAATGAACAGTCTCCCGAAAGTACATGCGACCACCAAAACCAAAAGTGCGTAGAAGGACTGCCTTGTCTTAATGATTAGGTGTTTGATGGGGCTGGAGAACCCAAATTTCTCATTGAACTCGACACCCAGAAAATTAACATTGTTAATAGAGAACTGCTGCTGTTTCCATTGCTAAACGACATCTTGTGGCTGTCAGGGCCCTTAACGTTGACCTTACCTTACGTAAGAACGCAACCCATAGATTTGGTTATGTAATCGCTCTACTGCTTTTACTTACAGGGCAAATATCAAACTTCAAAGAGGGGTGTAAATATTCTAAACAGATTATACCGTTCTTGTGGCGTAAATATAGGTTTATCGCAAAGCAGTTAATGTATATCTATGCTTTGGATGTCACTTACACGGCTAACATCAAACTTAAAGCAGGTGTGCGTAATTATTCTGATCCTTTTTACCGTCCATAATACAGTTCCACGATGACATAGTAAGCAGTTATGGAGGCCGCGGGTCGGCTCACACTTATGGGGTGTATTCATTTCTTAAAAGAGGTGTCCGATTATTCTGAATAGTTCTGAACGTTCGTATGACATCGTAGGCGTAATCGTAAACTCTAAACTTCTAAAGCGTTACTCGACAGTTAAGCGCAGGCGCAAGCTCATTCACGAGCGCTGAGTCAAGTGAGACGGGTTTTTCCACAGGGTAGTCAAAAGGAGGTCCGAGTCCAATTTTCATGGGTCCAGATCAAGAGGGGACGCTTGCAGCTGCTTAGGTGGGTGTCGCTCAGGTCGAGAAGAGTTGAACAGGACGGATGGATGGATCAAGAGTTTAACGACATCTTGTGGTAACAAAAGCCGCTCCGTCGACAGAAAGTATTTTGACATAGTGCAGCTCATTCGTTAACAAGCAAAATGTGAGATAAGTTCGTAATTTCGATAGAGCCATTAAACCGTGTTTTGTTTTTATTTTATTTACACACCCCTTTTAAGTACGATATTCTTCGTATAATTACAAGACGCAACTGATTTTGATTTAAACAGACGTCTACTTTCTCTTATATATGGGCGAACAATGCACATAAAAGAGGTGTGTTATCATTTTGAGCAACTCTCACCGTTTGTTAGCATAATACAGCAAACTAAGAACTGTGAACTATTATGGGTTGGCTCATTTGTTGATGTTTAACGCCACTGCGTCATGACAAATATTGATTAGCGTTGCCCTCCTCCTTTCTCCAGGTTTGGGACTGGCAATACCACATTCAGGTAGAGCATGGCACAGTTAACTATGGGTTGTATGGGTAACGACCTTATTATAGGAAGGCTTTTCATTTTAGAAGGGTGTCATTTCTGGCGTTTTGCTGTTCAGACTTCACCTAGCCGAATACAGTTCGATTTGAATCATTAAATATTCGAAGAATGTTGCGTAGTTTTGACAGCGTCTTGTATAGAACTGTTGATGCTGCCAAGACCGTTGACGGATTGGAGACACAGAGTACCTGCAGCCGAGGCCATGATTGCCATAACCGGACATGGCGTAGCAGTGAATCAAAATTTGTCCAGCAAGGTGTGGTCCACGCAAGGATAGGATAGCATCGTAACGTGTGCGATAGTTTGAATGACTGAGGGAGCTCATTAAAAGGATGAGAGCATCACGTCTACCAATACTCTCCAGTCTTTTTTATTTACACAGCTTACCTGCATTATCATAAAAACATATATATATATATATATATATATATATATATATATATATATATATATATATATATATATATATATATATCACATTAACGAACAATGTTCAATACACATAATTAATAATTATACAGATAGCTACAATATAATTGAATTTCAACTTGATAACCAACTTGATATACGGCCAATAAGACCCTTAAACGAGGTGTTTAATTATTCTACACAGTGCTCACCGTTCGTTAGTCATAATGCACCAATACTATGACTTAAATCATTGCAATAAGAGGCAATGTTTGTGTGATGTTACGACCTATTATAGGAAGGCTTCTCGTTTAAAAAAGGTGTCATTTTATGGCTTTCTGTTATTCAGACTTCATCCAGCTGAACATAGTTCAATTTGAATAATTAAATATTTGATGAATGTTCGTAGTGTTTGATAGCGTCTTCTATAGCACTGTCTAACGACACCCAATGCTGCCAAGACCGTTGACGGTGACCTTACCTTAACTAGCAAGCAACTTTCATTTATTGATATAATTATTAATCAGATATTTAAATCGCATTAATTAATTAATTCGCTTCAAAAACGCGGGCAGCTGGATAAAGATAAGACTCTAAATGTTTGCGAAATGAGACCGGTCCTTAAGAGCTGGTGGCAGTGAATTTCATATATTAAGGTAACAATATATATACATATATTATATATATATGTTATATATATTGTGATATGTATATATGTGTATATGTTGTGAGACGTTGTGTAAAGTATGATTCTGCTCAGGGGCGCCCGCAACGTGACGCACTGGACGCACATGCGTCCACAGACTAAATCAAATCCACACAAGGAATTATAGGCTTCGCATAGATATTTTTGAAAACAATTGAATCATCTACATAACATGCAAAACAGAACATTCTTAAATTATGCTTAATCAAGAGCGGAAATAAATGCTCACAGATAACAGTGTTTTGTAAAACGACAGTACGGCGTGTTAACACATTTAGATGTTATCTAAATTGAATTTCTTTGTTGTGCGTCCAATTTTTTAAGCCTGCGGGCGCCCCTGATTCTGCTCTACTAAGGAATGCGCAACCTGGATTCCATGAAATAGTACTTATTATAAATGCACATGCGATATATTTACCCTTAACAAGCGTTCACAACGACAACACACCAAGAACCCCAGCGAAGAACAGCGTCGAAAAGAATTAATACGAAAATCCTCCTCAAATTAGACGAATGAGCTTAACTGTCAATCAATAACAGACTGGCTTTGTTTATTTCAAGTCTATCTTTCAATCAATACCTGCCTTTGATTGACCATAGTCGATCAATCAAAACCTACCTCTGTTTAATTTTAACCTACGCGTCAATCAATATTTAATTTAAGCCCACCTGTCAACCAACACTTACATTTGTTTAATGTCAGCCGAAAGTACAGCTTTTCGTTGGGGTTAGCGTTGCCGAAATATGGCGACCAGATCAGCGAAGCGTGACGACTGATGCCGGGAAAACGCCTCCATCCGTAACCGTCGTTGCATTCCACCTCGAACGAGCTATTCCAGGCCCCGTCGTCAAAGTCCACATCCATCCAGTTGGGAAAATAGACGGTGCTGTACTTCCAGAGGCGGTCCGAGATCACCCAACCGCCGAGGTCGGAGGCTACCAGCATTGCGCCTCCCCCTAGATTCTCGCCGAGGACGGCTATCACCTTGGTATCGTCTGGCAGAGGAATTCTGTCTGAAACGTCCCAGACATATGCGTTCGGTAGGGTCCCTACCGAAACGCCGTCCAGATACAGCTGGATTATGTGGTCGTCGACGTTGATGGTAAGGTCATTGCCGATACGTAGAGGTCGTTGGGTCGTGGTAGACCCCACGGGCGCAAGTGGATTTGACGAGTACACTGAATAAATACAAACCAACGTAAATGAGGAAGAACCGATGAATTTTCATTATCTATGCGGACAACCCCTCTGACATTGACAGTGCGTAGCGCTCGTAAATAAGCTGGTGCCCTGAGCTTAGCTTTAAGCAGCGCTTTAGACATTTCGAGATTATAATTAGGACGGGACACTGTAGCCGATTGGTCAGAGTGCTCGACTTGGAAACGAGAGAGGACGGGTTAAAAGTTCCTTCCCTGAGACGGTGACCCGGTCAATTCGGCGCAAGACAATTCGGCGCAGTTTCATTTTTTATGTTTTCATCGCTGTATCAGTCTAGACTGCAGTAAGTGAGGTAGGCTACTCAAACAGGGACAGATCAACTAAAAACTAGCTGTGGTGAATGATTACGAAAATCGTGATCTTGCATCAATCTTGCGCGGATGTTGTCACAACATTTTACCTTGTATAGGCTTACGCTTGTAACTTCATATAGAGACTTTTTACATTCCAAGACTTTTAAATGACTACCAGTTTTCTTGCATATTACTCTATTTTGTATTTGTTTAAAATACTAAAGTTACTAAACATTTCGAGAACTGAAAATTTCTAACTTTTGAAACACAGTCATTGTCAATTTTTATAGAATGCAAGTCTTAGCGTTTTGAAAACTGCTTTTTGAAGGGCATTCGCATTTATAACATTGCGATCATTGTGTGCGATATAAATATAACTAGAAAAGGGAGTGGGGTCATCGATGAAGAACTACACACTAAAAGTCAAACTAGAATAGAAATAGAAACGTCAACAAAAGGCGCCGATTTGTCTTGTGGCGAATTGTCATAGCACCTCTGAGACGGTTACTGTGTAGAGACCTTGAGCAAGTCCTTCACTTACAATCGTTCAGCGCCATCGATGTATGCTTGATCATTAAATCGTGGCGCTTAATGGTAGTAGTAGTAGTAGCAGTAGTAGTAGTAGTAGTTGTAGTAGTAGTAGTAGTAGTAGTAGTAATAGTAGTAGTAGTAGTAGTAGTAGTAGTAGTAGTAGTAGTAGTAGTAGTAGTAGTAGTAGTAGTAGTAGTAGTAGTAGTAGTTGTTGTAGTAATACGATGTATGTATGTATGTATCAAGACACTTAATATAGCGACTATTTAGTACCTCAGGAAAGCGCCCTCTCTGAACTTCTACAAAGCGCAGTTTGGTGTCTGATAAAGAGGCGCTGAAAAGTGGCCACATTAGGAGGACTTTGCTGAAAATGCGCACTGAGCTTATTCTAGCAGAAGAGTATCATAAAAAATACCCGTAATTTTTATATTTAGACATCGACTTCAGGAACCTGTCCTAAGTAAATGTTATGTTATTATAGAATCCAACTCATATCTGTCCATTTAGCCAGACATTATAGGCGTAACTTTGTATTGTGACGTTGGCGACAGTCACGACCACTTTCTGATCCTGTGCCGAAATATTTCTGTGCGACATGACAGAGTATATCTGAAGCAGTACATAGTCTTAGAGAGCGCTGTGTTGTTAGGTGAAGCTCCAAACAACAGAATCACAAATCTAGGCCACTAAGCCTAATCCCTCTTAAACTCGGCTGTACAGCCAGATGGAACGATACGCCACGAGGAGAGAAACCCGACTTACCAACAGTGCACAAAGCAAGCGTAAGGATTCGTTGAAACAAAGCCATCGCAACACAACTGTCAATAAGTTCTCTTGCAAGTCAGATTGTTCTAAATCAGGTGATTGCGTTGTAGACCAGGTAATTCCGTGTTAAAAATTCAGATAAATCCGCTGCTAGTCAGGTAATTCCGTTTTAAGTCAGATAAATCCGTTACAAGCCACGTAATTCGGAATTCTAATTCCGTTCTAAGTTAGATAATTTCGTTAAAAATTAGTTTATTACATTTTAGGCGAGGTAATTCCGTGTTCAGTAACGTTCTAAATCAGGCAATTCAGTTGTAAGTCAGTAAATTCCCTTGTAGAATAACTAATAGCCAGCCACACTATATACATAGGGCCTACCCTCTTAAGTTAAATACAACGCTTTCAGATGGCAATCGTTTGCCACGAAACAACTCAGCTATCGTTCGATACGGTCCAGCTTTCGCAAAAACCGCCACATCTTAGGTATCACTAGATAACGATCGTTTCTGCCATTGCTTTGTTCAAGCGTTACGACTAATGCATCGAGAAGTGCAGCCGTGACGGAATGCGTCTGTATTCCGCCATCGCGAAGCTGACCTCTTACAGAAGCATTAACGGTCGTCTCTAAAAAGGCGCTACGTAAATAAACACGAGTTTGCCAACACGCGTAATGGCCCATCAGACATCGAAAGTGTGATAACAAAGCATTTGAAAGCTTCTCAAATTTGTCCCATAATGGTTCCGCTACAGAGCTTAAAAAGATGATCGCGTCATCGATCCCGTTTTTTTGTCCCTTACGCATACATGAAAGCTTGCGTATATACATACGTAAATGCACACACACACGCATGCATGCATACATGCATAATACATGCATACACAAAAACATACAACGCGAAGCTAACGTGGAAATGGAATCCAACGAGAATAACTAAATGAATCGTTTGATCCTCTTCCACCTTCAGCTACGAAATGAGTCCTGAACTAGACTGAGCCTGTCAATATTGCAGTGATATGGTCCGGACAGACAGGCAGAGACACACACAGAGACACACACAGGTACACACATACGTACATACACACAAACAGACACAGATAAATACAGAGACAGACTCGCAGCTAGACACATATGAAGGCACACATATGCTAGAATTGAACTGATGCAATAGAAATGAATAGAATCGACTAGACTGTAAATAAATAGAATAAGAGAGAATAGATTAGAATGTGATAGAATAGAATGGGGCAGAATAGACTTTAATGATAAATAGAACAGAATGGGGTTGAAGTTGGTGTGGTCTTATAACGGGAGCAGACTTCGGACTGTTGGAAGCAAAGATGCGAGAAGGAGAGGTGCAAAACGTAACTGTAATCATTGAGCCAGAACGATTACGTCACAATGGGAGTCGATAAAGAAGAAAGGTTCTGAGATCCGTACAAAAGGCGCTATGCAAATGTTGATGACGGTGCCTAGAAGTGGGTTTCAAGAGCTTAAGTGCAAAGCTGTTGAATTATTTGTGAAGAATTTTCCGATTCTCTCCGCTTCCTGGTCAGCCAGGCATGTTTGTCTGTGTTTGTCTGCCTATCTGCCTGTATCTGTCTGTCTGTCTGTATGTGTGAAAGTACGTGTGCGTGTATGTGTTATGTACTTATGCACGTATGTATGCACGTATGCATGTATGTATGTATGTATTGTATTGTATTGTTTTTTAAACATGCCATAAGCGCCTTTAGTAGGGTGAACCGTTCAGAGGCGCTCCCAGTGCGCACGGCCAAAAGATAAGAAATAAGTCATGAGGAAAGTAAAAGAAGACGAGGGGTTACCTATTAACATTTTTAGAGCGAGTAGAAGGAGACAGTGTATTCCAAAGAGAGGGACCAGGCAAAAGATCGGGACTGCGCCATAGCTGTTGTAGTATGAGGAACTGAAAGATCCAATCTGTTCGAGGAGCGAAGTTGACGATACGAGGAGACATAAAGATCCCGGTGAATTACATCGATTAAATATTTGGGAGCCTGGGGGCAATAATCCAGTTTAGCGATAAAATTATCTTGTGCACAGTGTGATTCTCGTTAACGTTAACGATAACGAAAATGTTCGTTAACGAACAAAAAATGATTTCGTTAACGATAACTATAACTATAACTAAAAAATATCATTAACTATAACTATAACTATAACGAAAATAACACTAACGAAAATTCATTGCTATTTTCGTTAATACGAATAAAAAAGTGCAATATCAACTAACTTGAGAACGTGAAAATACACCCGTTAACGAAAGCAAAATGATTCCTATGTTCGCCTTGGATGTCGGTGAATATGGAGCGCTGTGTATTCATGAAGCTGAATGCACCCATTCGTCAAAGCTCTAAGCAAATTATTGTGTAACACGTCTTCATAATTCAGTGTGATTTTCATTAACGATAACGGTAGCGAAAATGTTTTCGTTAACGAAAGCAAAATGATTTCGTTAACGATAACTATAACTGTAACTAAAAAATAATATTAACTATAACTGTAACTATAACTAAAATGAAAAACCATTAACTATAACTGTAACTGTAACTAAAATAAAATCTGTAAGGAGAATCACACTGCTTGTGCAGAGTCGTTAGCCACGACTAATTTGTAATTCTGAGTTTTTAATTCCATTTTTTTCATATAGCAGAAATGAAACGCGTTTAAAAGGTGTCGAATGCCGATGATGTAGTTAATGTCCAGTGTTGAATGAAATCTAATTAAATCGTTTAGCGTTTGTGGACGTTGAGCTTTTGATCAAAATCTTCGCCTATAAGGAGAGTATTGCAAATCCAATTTTTAACGACTTCTTGTGGCTGTCAGCCATTATTAACATAGCCCTTCACTATACGGAGTGTGGAACGAATCTTACTACTAAACGCGCGTGAAACATATATAGGATAGAGGCAAAGCGTTTTAAAGGTGTCAAGGCAGTTAACAGTTAACATGTAGTGTTTAACGACAACTTGAACGCGCGTGAAGTATAAATAACACAGGATAACACGTTTTAAAGGTGTCGAACATAGTTGAGTACTTAACAGTTAACAGTTAATATCCAACTATTTAATGAGATTTTTCTGGCTTCCAGTAGCATTCACTTCGACACTATTTTAAACAGAATAGAGCAGGATAGAATGGAATTGAATAGATTAGAATAAAATAGAATTGAATTGCAGGTGAGGGAATATAATTGAACATAATTGAATATAATTGAATAGAATAGAGCTGTAATATGCCAATCTAATTTATGTCGACGTCAACAGCCTTTGTTGCTATAAGATGTCGTTAAACTGTGGATCCATCCATCCAGCTATTATAATGTTATGGTACTTGAGTCGCAGCTTTCTTCTAAAATAACCATGAATTATATGAAATTGACGAATAAAAGGAAAGAAACACAAACCGAAATGTCCTAAATGGGAACTAAAGAATTTGCTAGATGTCGTTAAGCACTACACATTAAACTAAAACCTTTGGCTCAAATTTATTCGACACCTTTAAATCATATTTCGTGCTGCTACTTATAATTCAGTAGCGCTCAATCCTACAGTAGTCTATGAAGAAGGTGTCTGAAACTGAGTTTTAACGTCAAGCCTCAAAGAATTTCAAAGGAGTGATTAAGATCCTAAGTACAAGTCGCATTTCGACGAGTGCTTCATGCTTTCTTATCACCATTGACTGAACAGAAGCTGTGCTATATAAATCACTACCCTAGAAACCAATTCTCTCGGAAGAGACAATGTGAAATGCAATAGTGTAAAAGAAGAGGATTAGTCCCCCAAGCTAGCCCTGAGGCATCCATACGTATGAAGTGTTAGCGACATCATTTTCTTAGCCTCGGCATAAGACGACAGGCGGCCAGTCTTCTTCTTCGCCATCTCTTCTTCGCCTCCTCTTCTTCCCACCGACGGGATACGGTTGATGTACTCATTATATCTGAGTTGACTAGGGGGCGCGAGCGGAGCAGAAATCTCGAACCCAATTTCCGCCCTGGCGAAGATTTGAACCCCATACCTCTTGACTGACAGTCCAGCACTCTAACCACTACACTATTGAGACGTGATGAATAGCACAAGGATTTGAAGAGATGACGACCGCCTTGCGTATGCAGCGTAACTAAACTAAATTTTTCTCGACCTCAAAGACACCCGCATCGGAACTCCTCTGCTCGCTCTCTGTCTCTGGACTCCCTGGTAGCCTAATGCTGGTAACAGGATTTGGATCTCTTTGACAAAACTCTCGACAACCCTACTGACTAGACGCAGCACTCGTGAATAAGTTGGTGCCCCTTCGAGTGTCGCTTTAGAATTTTGCAGTTTATGATTACGAATTGTTTGGACGCCATTATTAGTATACAGATTTTTACAACACGATTGTTTAGGCCACAAGTCCACCTAGCGAATGAAGCGAAACTAAACTCCCGGAGAAAGTGGCGGGCAACCCCGAGACACATGTAAATCGTTTAGGAACTGAAAGGAGGATTTGGGTGGAAATTCTCAAATGCAAAAGGTGAAGAGTTGTGGAATAGCTTGGCTGCAAAGCTATCCCTCTAGATGGCGGTCTTGTTCTAACACGAACGAAAACTTAATGTCTTTTGAAACACAAATATGTTATTCCCTGCTGTTATGTTATTTTAGTTGTTCTGTTACGTAATGTTTGGATGGCGTAGATGACGATTAACATAACATAACATAACATAGCGTTTTATTGTTCCAAAACAACAATTGTACATATCGATTATTTTGTTTACATCTGACCTCAGTCACGTTTTAAACCAAAGTAGAACAAAAATAAGCAGAACAGAACCATACTGATCAAACAATCATCACTTCAGTTCGCATGTGACATAGTAAGCCACTTGGCTAAAGTCATGTCCCATACTAAAGCTTTTGGCTTTTCTTAGTTGTACATAGGAGATATACAGTGACTTATGGTCCAATGGTGGGATTCATTTAACAGAGGGATTCATTTGGACGCAAAAGGGAACCCAGAAGGGATAAGATACCGCTAGGAAGGGTCCCCCATTTTGCTATTAGTACATTACATGGCGGCAGTACAGGGTAGTAAAGGTAAATTCCACTGCAATCCCAATTAGGACAGGTGGCGATCAAGCAAAAGTAAAAGATATTAAGTAACGTTAGCATACATTAATCTATAGTAATCTATGTTCTAGATTATGTACTATCTGTGACATCTTTAGAGTTCTTATCACTGTTCATTCTTGTCAGCCAACAACCAGTTTTTTAGCAGGCGCTTGAAAATATTAATGCTAGGACTGTCTTTTATATGCTTAGGTATTAAGTTCCATATGGTTGGCCCTACACATGCTATAGAGAACTTCCGTATATTAGTTCTGGCAAATGCAACTCTTAAATTACCGGCTCTCCTTGTAGCATACTGGTGTACTTGTGAGTTCTTAGTAAATAGACTCGAGTATTCATGTGGAAACAATTTATTGGCAGAAGAGTACATAAAGTTTCCTATTTGATACTCCAGTAGTTTATCTAGGTTCAGTATCCCCACATTTTTATACAGCTCATCAGTATGTGCTAGGTAGTGAGACTTTGTTATTATCCTTATAATCCTTTTAGAGAGTATTTTCAGTTTACAGAGTCTGGAGTTATAATTAGATGCCCACACTATATTGCAATAGTTTAAGTAGGGGTGTATCATGGTATAGTATAAAGTTTTTAATATGTCGGGTAGCAGTAGGTAGGAAATTCTTTTTATTATACCAATGTTCTTGGCTATTTTGTGGGATATGTGTTCAATATGCTCCTTCCAGTTTAAGTGTTGATCAAGATACACCCCTAGAAATTTAACTGAAACAACCTGGGGTATTTCAGTTAGATCAATTTTTATCTTTTATGATGATGATGATGATGATTATGATGATGATGATGATGATGATGATGATGCTGATGCTGACGATGATGATGATAATGATGACGACGATTGTTTAGGCCACATTCAAATACATTATCCGATTAATCAGAGTTGCCTAGCAACAAAACTTGCAACCAATCAGAGCTTTTCAAAAAGAATTTGAAACCAATGAAGAGTTTTTATCAATACAAGTCCCGACCAATCAGAGATGTTAATCAACCCAAGTATCGACCAATAAGAGCTTTTATTAGCACAACTTGTGACCAATCAGAGTTACTTAGGCTACTTAGCAACCGGGTTCATTGAGAACTATTGACGACCAGATCTTCCATCCTGCCTCTTGCTTCCTGATACCAGCCTCAAGCTCAGCACGCGAAAGGAGGCAACAGGTGTCGGTGGCTTTGTGGTGCTGGAAGCCAGCACAGAGTGACATCCTCTGGGAGCAGCTGGAGGCGCACTGGATGCGTCGGCTGTGGAAACAGCCAGTTATCCCTTGCACCATCTGATCCGATTCAATCCAGTCGAAGTTTCTACGAAGAGCATCTGAAAGAGAAATACATCTAAAGAATCGATTATATGGCGCCAGCACAAACGGTAAACTTCACAATCGACATCTACCTTTATTCTGTTTGAGCCTACAAAGCAATCAACACCTATCTTTACTTACTCTGAGCCTACCTGCCAATCAACACCTACCTCTGTCTAACCTGTGTCTACCTGTCAATCAACACCTACCTTTCTTTAGTGTCAGCCGAAAGTACAGCTTATTGTCGCTGGTTTTGAAGTTTTCGAAATTTGGTGACCAGATCAGCGAAGCGTGACGACTGACACAAGGAAAACGCATCCATCCGTAACCGTCGTTGCGTTGAACCTCGTACGAGCTATTCCAGGCTCTGTCATCAAAGTCCACATCCATCCAGTTGGGAAAATAGACGGTGCTGTACTTCCAGAGACGGTCCGAGAGCACCCTACCGTCCAGGTCGGAGGCCACCAAGATTGCACCACCTGCTAGATTCTCACCGAGGACGGCTATCACGTTGATATCGTCTGACAGAGGAATTGTGTCTGCAATGTTCCAGACATCGGCATTCGGGAGCTTCCATACACCAACGCCGTCCAGATAAACCTCATTCAGGTGGTCGTCGACGTTTATGCTAAGGTAATTGCCGACAGGTGGAGTTTGTTGGGTCGTGGTAGACTCTGAGGACGGAGGCTGATTCTGTGAGCACACTGAGCAAATATAAACAGAATAAATGAGGAAACACCTATTTATGTCATTAGCTCTGCGGACAACCTAGATGACCAGACGCAGCGCTCATGAATAAGCTGGTGCCCTAGCGCTTTGGAAATTTCGAGGTTATGATTACGACGGGACACGGTAACCGATTGGTTAGGTTGCTCGACTTGGAAGAGGGAGAGGATGGGTTCGAAGTTTCTCCTCTGAGACAGTTGTAATGTAAATGTAAATGTAAATCTCCGAAATTTCTCAGCGCCGCACAAAAGCCACGTCAAGGAGACCAGCTAATTCACCGGCGCTATATCAAATCAGTTCTGCAATAGCCATGTCCGCCTTGTCCGTTCCGGTGCCAGGTCAGTTACTGTGTAGGGACCTTGAGCAAGTCCTTCACTTACAATCGTTCAGCGCCATCGATGGATGCTTGATCACTAAATCGTAGCCTTTAATAAATGCATCATAATTGTAGTAGTAGCAGTAGTAGTAGTAGTAGTAGCAGTAGTAGTAGTAGTAGTAGTAGTAGTAGTAGTAGTAGTAGTAGTAGTAGTAGTAGTAGTAGTAGTAGTAGTAGTAGTAGTAGTCGTAGTAGTAGTCGTAGAGAGCAGTATATAGTCTTAGAGAGCGCTGCTGTGTTGTTAGAAGCAGTATATAGTCTTAGAGAGCGCTGCTGTGTTGTTAGAAGCAGTATATAGTATTAGAGAGCGCTGCTGTGTTCTTAGAAGCAGTATATAGTCTTAGAGAGCGCTGCTGTGTTGTTAGAAGCAGTGTATAGTCTTAGAGAACGCTGCTGTGTTGTAAGAAGCAGTATATCGTCTTAGAGAGCGCTGCTGTGTTGTTAGATGAAGCTCCAAAAACAACAGAATCACAAATCTAGGCCACTAAGCCTAATCCCTCTTAAACCCGGCTGTGCAACCAGGTGGAACGATACGGTAGCAGAAGAAAAAACCAACTTACCAACAGTGCACAAAGCAAGCGCAAGGATTCGTTGAAACAGTGTCATCGCAACACACCAGTCAATAAGTTCTCTTGCAAGTCAGATAGTTTAGTTCTAAATCAGGTACTTCCGTTGTAGAACAGGTAATTCCGTGTAAAAATTTCAGATAAATCCGCTGCAGGCCAGGTAATTCCGTTCTAAGTAAGAAAAATTCGTTAAAAATAAGTCTATTACATTTTAAGCCAGGTAATTCCGTGTTAGGTCAGTAAATTTCGTTTTTAAAAAGTACATAGCGTTGTATATCAGTCAGTTCAATTGTATGTAAGTAAATTCCCTTAGAGAATAATTAGTATCAAGCCACACTATGTACATGAGGCCTACACTGTTAAGTACATCACTTTCAGATGGTAATCCTTTGCCACGAAGCAACTCGGCTTTCGTCTATTAAGGTAGAGCTTTCGCAATTACCAGGACATTTGAGATATCACCAGTTAACAGTCTTTTCTGTCATTGTCTTCATTCAAGCTTGAAGACGAACGCATCGAGAAGTGCGTTCAGCCGTGACCGTATGTGTTTGTATTCTCCCTAGAGATGATGACGTTCGCTCGCTGTTACAAAAGTATTAACGGTCCTCTGTTTGAAAAAGCACTAGGTAAATAAGCAAGGAAATGAATACACGTGTAAAGGCCCATCGGTAATCGAATGTGTGGTAACAGAGCTTCTCAAATTCGCTCCACACTGGCCCAGCTACAAGGCTTAGAGCGATGAAACTCTATCTATGTATTGAGGGATCGATCCCGGTTTTTGTTGTAACGCGGAAACATTTGTACCGAACCGTTGTACTGTCCCAGCATTTTGGATACTGCCGTTGTCAACGGAAAACTAATACAGAGCCGTGGGCAAAATTTCTGAATCTGGTCTGCAGATTTTCCCATCAACATCCATGCAAAATGGATTAATGGTCCTTAGTCCTAGGAAGTCGACTTGCAATGCTGGCGCCATCTAAAGACAAATCGGGTCTTAGCAACAGAGGATTTTCTGTTTCACTGACTATAGCTGATTGGCCGATTGATTAACTGTCTGACTGGCTGTCTGAATGAATGAATGAATGAATGAATCGCTGACTGACAGAATCTGATCGTGCCACCGACAGTTCACAGCTTAGGCTATATGTCGGCCTATTGCTCGTTCTCATTTTCCATTTAGGCCTACCTTTTGTTTTTGTACATTCTCACATTTCCCTATTTACCTTTTACTCTGTTACCTTGATCTCTGACCTTTACCGTTTTTACCTCTACAACGGCAGTGATGGGCACTAAACTATTTTCTTTTAGTTAAACTAAAACTATTTTCCAACTAAAAAAATTTAGTTTAACTAAAGTTGGCAACTAATTTTGGAAAGTAGTTAACTAAACTAAAAAAAGTAGTTAAACTTTTTCCAACTTGTTTCAACAAACATTTTCACAATAACAGAGGTTAAGTGAACTGTAATAACGCAGAGCGTCAATGACAATTTCACCTTCAAACTATGCAATGTGTACTCTTCTAGCCTACAGTCACAGGCATACTGTAAGTAGTGTATGAATTTGAACACACAGGCTGTTAATGCTAAAACCATGCAGTGTTAATCAATAAGTTTCGTGTTGAGTTGTTGACAGTGTTCAATGTTCATTGCGGAAAATAGTTGCGAATTGCTGATTTTTTTAGTTAAACGCTTTAGTTAGCAACTAAAATTTTTTAGTTAAACTATGGTTTTAACTAAACTATTTTCACAGGCATACTGTAAGTAATGTATGAATTTGAACACACAGGCTGTTAATGCTAAAACCATGCAGTGTTAATCAATAAGTTTCGCGTTGAGTTGTTGACAGTGTTCAATGTTCATTGCGGAAAATAGTTGCGAATTGCTGATTTTTTTAGTTAAACTTTTTAGTTAGCAACTAAAATTTTTTAGTTAAACTATGGTTTTAACTAAACTATTTTATTTTAGTTAAACTTCATCCTTAACTAAAAAAATTTAGTTAAACTAAAAGTTAGCAACTTTTTAGTTAACTATTGCCCATCACTGTACAACGGTTGTAATTGTAATTGCAACGGAGAACTTACATAGTGCCATCCAAAGTCAGAAAGGTTTACTGGCGAGTGCGGAACTTGGCAGGGTTGAGAGTGACTTTAAAATTAGGTTAACATTAGGT
This sequence comes from Allolobophora icterica, assembly GCA_963556255.1. Classification (NCBI taxonomy): domain Eukaryota; kingdom Metazoa; phylum Annelida; class Clitellata; order Crassiclitellata; family Lumbricidae; genus Allolobophora; species Allolobophora icterica. Next base: position 1,732,571 of record OY744607.1, on the reverse strand, counting down.
TGAAGATGTCATCGTTCTACATTTACTTTTGACGACAGATAACCATTAACCATGGAACGAGGTTGATGCGATGTGTTTGCATGGAGCAGGGCGACTATTGCAGGCAATTTTATAGAATAGAAAGTCATCTTAAATATATACACTGGATGTGTTAATGATTAATTTCATAGTATTACACACTGTAGTGGTTCCAGCAAGAGTTAGTTTTTTTTAACGCAGGTGAGAAATTAATAGCAGAAAGGAACGCTTTTTAGGGGTGTCGAATATTGCTGAGAACTTCGTAGCTAATTATCCAGTTTTTAGCGACATCTTGTGGCGGGTAGAGTCAATAACCGCCTTAATTTGCAATTGTGTTTTTAACAAATTGTTTATGATATTGATTATAAGTTTGAGAGTAAGTGATTTATAAATAGCAGAAAGGTAACATGTTTAAAAGGTGTTGAATATTGTTGAGAACTTTATATTTGTGTATAATTATGGCCTTTTCTCAAGCGCATTTTGGGAATCACTCAAAAACTTTATAGTCAATATCAAATGTTTAATTAAATCTTTTAGAGTTTGGAGGAATTAACGTAAATCTTACAATTCCTGGTAAAACTAACTGCCGAAGTATCGAACGCTGTTCAGGATTATAACGTCGGTAAAAACCTTTTTAAAATTACATAGTGACTGGATATTGAATATCCAGTGATAAACGACATCTTTCGGCTGCCACGGCCGTTGACGTCAACCTCAACATACGAAATCATTCGTCAACATCTCACGATATGGATCCAAAGTGTTTGCACTTTGTAGCAACAAAGGTCGTCGACGTCGAGAGAAATTATTATTTGCACAACGTAGCCAAAGTACTTGAACGCTCGTGAAGTATAAATAACAGAAAAGAATTCGTTTTAAAGGTGTCGGAAAACACAGTTAATATCGAAATGTTAACAGATCTTATGGCATCGACTTAGACATTATCTTAAGATGCGAGCCTGGCAAGCTCTTATAATTGAACGCATATGAATTATTATACAGTCGCTCCACGTACTTCTTATCGGCTTTGACTGCTCCAGTGAATTATAAATAGCGAAAATGAATCATGTTTTAAAGGTGTCGAAAGTAGTTGAGCAGTTTTAGTTAAAATGCAGTACATAACGACACCTAGTGGCGTCCAAGGCCATTGACCTCGGTGTAATCTAGTCCTATGAATTTAATCTAGTCCTATGAATTTTAAGTTTTTAATTCTAGCGACGTCCAGTGCTTGATATTCGATATTCAACAGTAACTGGTTACAGTCAGTAGTTATTGAAAAGGAAAAAGTAACTAGTTACCTAGAAATAGTTACTTTAGAAAAAAATGACTAGTTACTGATCACAGTTTCTTTGAAAAGTAACTAAGTAGGCTTATATATATATAAGTATATGGGAGGGATAGAGTAATGGTAACACTCATGGCCAGGAGAGCATTAGATTCACGGTTCGATTCCCGTATCCCCCTCTAGGGAGGCGCCTTGCATGGCTGCCGAACCGTGTGTTTAATTAAGATCTTGATTCTATACTGTCGTGTTTCAATGTAATCTTACTGCGTTCTTGTCAGTTTGAATTAACAAAGATTATTATTATTACTATTATTATTATTATTATCATTATTTATTTATTTATTTATTTATTTCCTGTGAGTGGGAATGTTAACTTGAATTTTCGGCTGCCTCCATGATGAAATTAGAGAATTTGACGAATAAAATGAAAGAGTTCAGATACATGAACCGAAACAAAACAATTTAGGTTGATGATAAAACTTACAACTGCATAATCGAACTAGTCGATGCGAACATTGGTTGATTTAAAAGCGACGCAGAGTAACTAAATTTTGCGCTACCGTTACCTCATAAAAGTAATCAGTTCCCGATGTACGTTACTTTTTGGGAAAAGTCACTTGTCATCCCAGAAGTTTTCGTAAAATAGTAACAAATCACAGTAACTAAAAAGAAAACTGGGGTTGACTTTTCTACTGGCGTAAACTTGTCCAAAATATTGGGTGAGGGGAAGGGTATTTGGTTATTCATTCTACACTTGTTGGATTGGGTGTACAGTCCATCGCAATTATTAGGGTAGGGGGCACGTGCCCCGGCTGCCCCCAAAGTCTATGGACTATTAGACCTCGGAAAGACGATTCTGAAGATGTTCAAACTAGATTTACTACAGAGGCGTGATATCTTCACAATTTTACCCTTAACCCCAGCAGGGCAGAAATTTGTGCGAGGTTTCGGTTCCACTTCCGTCCTCTGGCCAAACATTGTCAATGGACCGATTTTTCGGCGTGGGATACGACTGGCCACTTATTATCATATGCCGAGGCTAAGAAAAATGAAGTCGCCAACACTCAGACCCGTTGCTGCCTCCCAGGGATAGCTTGAGAGATTATTCTTCTTCATGAGCTCTCAACGTGTCAACGGCCGTGGCAACCACAAGTTGTCGTTAAACACCACACACATTGACTAAAAACGGTTGACTCAAATTTGTTCGACACCTTTATAACGCGTTTTCCTTCTGCTATTTATACTTCAGTAGCTCTGAATTGTATTACTGTTATGTTATCCTAGCGTCAAAGAAATGCTAAAGGGGTGAGCAAGGATCTGAAGTACAAGTCGCATTTCAACTAGTTTTCATGCTTTTCTATCACCATCGACTGAGCAGAAGCTGTGCTATATAAATCACTACCCTAAACTACCAATTCTCTTGCAAGAGACAAATGTAAAATGCAGTAGTGTTGAAGAAGAAGAGCAGTCCCTTAAGGTAGCCCTGAGGCAGCCCTGGGTATGAAGTGTTAGCGACTTTATTTTCTTAGCCTCGGCATATGAGGGCGGTTGCCCAGTCCTCTGCCTCACCGTCTCATCTTCCCACAGACAATGTACGGTCAGTTAATTCATTATGGTTGAATTGTCTTGGGGGCATAGATGGAGCAGAAATTTCGAACCACATTTCTGCCCCTGGTAAGTGATAAGACTTTGAAGTGGATTCGCATTTTTAGCCAGTGGAGTGATTTGAGGATGGGAGTGATTTGATGATGTTTGCGCGTTCTAGTAACAGACCGACAGTCCTGGCTAGCAAGTCTTGGATTAGTTGAAGACGCTTGATTTCGGTGGATTCGAGGTTGAGGAGGAGGGAATTGCAGTAAAGAAACTGTGAACGAACAATGGAGGCAGTAATGGTGGAAGCAGTTTTAAGGTCGACCATAGGCCGGATGCGTCGGAGGTCACGAATGTGCATGAAGTAGGACCGTGAGAGGTTGTTGATGTGGTTAAAGAAGGTGAGATGTAGGCCAAAAATAATACTAAGATTCCGGACAGAGGAGTCAGAGGTGATGGTAAGAGACGAAGAGAGAGAGAGAGAGAGAGAGAGAGAGAGAGAGACAGACAGACAGACAGACAGACAGACAGACAGACAGACAGACAGACAGACAGACAGACAGACAGAGACAGACAGACAGAGCAGTGGATTCTCCGGGGAAACCCGAGACAGATGTAAATTATTTACGGACTGAAAGAAGGAGGAGGAGGAGGAGGAGGAGGAGGAGGAGGAGGAGGAGGAGGAGGAGGAGGAGGAGGAGGAGGAGGACGAGGAGGAGGACGAGGAAAATTACAACCAAACAGAGCTTTTTTAACAGAAGTTCCAACCGTCAAAGAGTTTTTATTAATACAAGTTCCGACCAATCAAAGACCTAATTAACCTAAGTCTCAACCAATCAGAGCTTTTTTTAGCACAAATTGTGACCAATCAGAGCTGCTTAGCAACCGGGTTCATTGAGAACCACTGACGACCAGATCTTCCATCCTGCCGCTGGCTTCCTGCCGCCACTCTCAAGGTCAGCAACCGAAAGGAGGCAACAGGTGTCTGTGGCTTTGTGGTGCTGGAAGCCAGCACAGAGCGACGTCCTCTGGGAGCAGCTGGAGGCGCACTGGATGCGTCGGCTGCGGAAGCAGTCGGGTATCCCTTGCACCATCTGATCCGATTCAATCCAGTCGAAGTTTCGACGCAGAACATCTGAAAGACAAATACATCTAAAGAATCGATTATATGGCGCCAGTACAGACGTAAACTTCACAGCAATGGACTATGCCTACATGTATATACCAAGACGATTTATGTAGCGCCGTTAGTGTGCGTCATAAAGGCACTGCAGTCAATCCTTGATTGCGATTTCATACAACGGCGCTATATAAAAGTAATTAGATTAGATTAGATTAGATTGGATTGTAGCTATTTATAAATATGACGTCTTCTGGAAAAATCTCGAAGAGATCTTCAGCGTAGTTGGAAAGATGCTGTATTGTTATATCCATTTTATTTTGGGAAAGGTGCCAAGTGGATAGATACACGATTAGATAGATCAGTCGGTCACTCAGTCAGTGGTTCTAGGGGTCAACTAGTCAGTGGGTTAATTGGTCTCTGGGTCGCAGGGTCATCGGGTCAGCTACGTAATTCTGGGAACGTTCTGTATGAGTGATTCCAGAGAAAAGCTGTTCCTGCAGAAAATCAAGGGATGCACAGAAGTCTAGTGGTTATTGTGCCAAACAGTCATTCGACTGGTCAGGGATTCAAATTATGGCCAGGACAGACACTTGCCTTTATATTTCAACGTTTATTGCGCCCCCATCGAACTCAGCTAAAATGAGTACACTGACCGTACACTGTCGGCGGGGACATCAGGCGATGACGGAGAGAGCTGGCCACCTGCCATCATTTGCCGAGGCTGAACAACCGAAGTCGCTCCCTTCATAACCTTGGGCTGCCTCCCAGGGCTAACTTAACGGCTGTTCTTATTCTGAGAGACAGCTGAAATTATCAGTATTGGATGAATAAGTAGCAGCCCTTACAAGGGAGGGAGATTTGAATTGTAGTCCGAGGTACCCTTGATGTAGGTAAGGAAGACGCGGTCCAAGAAGCCTAGCTGCCAATCAACAACAGCCTTTGGTTATTTCAAGCCTATCTGTCGATCAACACATATTGTTTCTTAAATTTGAGCATACCTATTCATTCAGCACCTACCTCCCTTTAATTTGAGCCTACGTGTCAATCAACACCTACCTTTGTCTAGTCTCAGCCGAAAGTACAGCTTATTGTCGTTGATTTCAAACATCCAGAAATTCGGCGACCAGATCAGCGAAGCGTGACGACTGACACAGGGACAACGCGGCCATCCGTAACCGTCGTTGCGTTGAACCTCGTACGAGCTATTCCAGGCCCTGTCATCAAAGTCCACGTCCGTCCAGTTGGGAAAATAGACGGTGCTGTACTTCCAGAGGTGGTCCGAGAGCACCCTACCGCCCAGGTCGGAGGCCACCAAGATTGCGCCGCCAACTAGATTCTCGGCAAGGACAGCTATCACTTTGGTATCGTCTGGAAGAGGAATTATGTCTGGCATGTTCCAGACGTCTGTGGGGGTCCATACCCGAACGCCGTCCAGGTAGATCTCCCTCAGCTGGTCATCAATGTTGATGCCGAGGTTGTTTTTGGCGGTGGTAGACCCTAGGACCGCAACAGGGTTGGACCAGCACACTGGAAATATAAACCAGTCTATATACTGAAAACCTATGCATGTTACTATCTCTGCGGACAACCCTTCTGACAAGTCGCAGCGCTTGTGAATAAACTGGTGCTCTGCGCTTAGCGCTTAGCACTTAGCGCTTCAAGTAGCGCTTTGGATTTTTCGAGATTACAAATATGCGCATAATTATGGGAGGAGCTTCTGAAGATTTGCCGAAAATGTTCACTTAGCTATTTCTTGCTGCAAAGCGTTTCATAAAAATACTTGTGGGTTGAAATATAGGCCTACATAGCGACTCTAAGAGCCTCTCCAAATAAGTGTAACGGTTTTACAGAATCTAACTCATACGTGTGTATTTAGCTAGACACATAGGCGTAACTATATGTCACTATCTTTAGAAGGTCACAATGACAGTGGTGACAGTCACCAACACTTCTTGGCCCTATGCTGAAACATTTTTGGCGACGTGACAGTATATCTGAAGCAATATACATGTATAGTCAGAGAGTGCGCTACGGTGTTGCTAGATGAAGCTCCAGAAACAACAGAATCATAAATCTAGGCCAATAAACCTAATTCCTTTAAAACCCGGCTGTACAACCAAATGGAATTATGAGCAACGAGTCTTACCAACATTGCACAAAGCAAGCAGAAGCACTCTTGGAAACGGAGCCATCGCACCACAGCTGCAGTCAATTGCAAGTCACATAATTCCGTTGTAAATCAGGTTATTCCGTTGCAAGTCAGGATATTCCGTTTGCACTAAGATAATTTCGTTCGAAAAAATCAGTTTATTCCATTTTAAGTCCGGAATTTCCCTATTAGATCAATAAAATTCGTTTCAAATCAGTAAATAACGTTGTAAATCACGTTGTAAGTCAGAATACTTGCAGAATAATTAGTATTAAGCCACACTATACATAAACTTTTAAATGCATCACTTTCAGATGGGAATCCTATGCCACGCTCGAAACGGCCCAGCTTTCGCAAATACCACCACAGCTGAGGCATCACCTTATGACATTGGTTTCTACCATTGCCTTTATTCAAGCGTGACGACTAATGCATCGAGAAGTGCCTTCAGCCGTGACCGAATGTGTTTATATCACGCTATCGAGATGATAGCGTGTACTCTCTGTTACATAAGCACTAACGATCCTCTCTAAAAGTCTACGTACATGTAAATGAGCAAGAGAATGAACACACGCGTAATGGCCCGTCAGCAATCGAAGGTGTGCTAAGAAAGCTATTGAGTGCTTCTCAGATTCGCTCCATAATGGCTCAGCTATAAAGCTTAAAACGGGGATCGATCCCTATCTTTGTTGTAACGCGCAAAAATTTGCACCGATCCCTTGGTCTGTCCAGCATTTTGGACACTGTCGTTGTCGACGAAAAAGCAACAAAGAGTCACGGAGAAAATTTTCGATTCTGGACTGCGGATTTTCCCATCAAGGTCTATGCATTAATGGTCCTTGATGTTAAGAAGTCGACTTATAACGTTCGCGCCATCCTGAGAATAGGGCAAAAATAAAGCGGTTGTTAGCAACGAAGGAGTTCTGACTAGCCTACTGTCTGTTTGTCTGTCTGTCTGACTGACTGACTGACTGACTGACTGACTGACTGACTGACTGACTGACTGACTGACTGACTGACTGACTGACTGACTGACTGACTGACTGACTGACTGACTGACTGACTGACTGACTGACTGACGTCGCCTCTCATCTTTCCACGGACAATTTGTGTTTGAACGTTTTCACATTTCCCTATTTCCCTTTTCCTCTGTTACCTTGACCTCTGATCTTTACCGTTTTTACCTCTACAACGGTTAACATTATAGGCCTATTAGGTCGAGGGCGTCATCGTTCTGTATTTACCTTCAAAATAATTTATGACTATTGCTCACTTAGGAAAGAAGGGGACCGTGTGACGAACTCACATTGTCAACGTTTGTGTGATGTTTTACCTGATTTTAATTACACACGCAAGAACAGAGGAATGGGTTGCTGCAGCAGATGGTTTTAAACTCATACGGTTGCGTAGAGCAGATGAGAGCTTCTCTCTAGGACGAAGTTTATGCGATGCAATTGCATGGAGCTTTGTAGGAAATGTAATCGAATACAAAGACATTTTAAATATATTCACTGGATGTATTAATTATTAATTTCGTAATAATGCACACTGTAGAGGTTTGGCCGCTACGAGGCGCGAAGGAGATCAGAAAGTCTCAACTTAACGCAGTAGTAGTTAGTCTTTAGTGCTTAGCGAAATCTGGTAGCAGCCTAACCGTTGACATCGAACTTGACTTACTGTTATGGGGTCGTAACATGACTCCTATCCGACGATTGAACGCAGAGGAGGTATAAATAGCAAAAATTCAAGACCTTTTAAAGGTGTCGAATATTGTTGAGAACTTGTTAGGTAATAATTCAGTTTAGCGATATCTTGTGACAGGCAGAGTCATTAACCACGGCCTAATTTGTAATTGTGAGTTTTTTTTATTCCATTTGATAAAATAGTAGAAAGCAAACACGTTTAAAGATGTCGGAAGAGATGAGAACTTTTTGGTTAATATCCAGTGGTTGGTTAGTTGATGTTTAACGACACTGTATCATAACAAAGGTGATTTGCGTCGCCCTCCTCCTTTCTCCAGGCTTTGGTCTAGTATTACTACAGCTAGGGTACCTTAACGAGAAAATGATTCAATTTTAAGAGTTTCTCGTTATCATTAACGACATCTTTTTAGCTATCATTTACCTCATCTTTGCGAGAATTCGTCGGAATTAGTATTGCATTGAGCGAGTGACTTATATAGCGGAATTGAACCCCGTTTTGAAGGTGTTCAACGTAGTTTAGCAGTTAATATGTTGTAACGACATCTGGTGGCAGCCACGGTCGTTGAAGTCGATCTAATCTAACCTTGTGATTTTTAGGTTTCCAATGTTAGTGACGTCCAGTGTTGGATATAGTTACTTTTAAAAATTAACTAGTTACCTAGAAATTCTAGTAACTGATTACGGTTACTTAGAAGAGTACTAATTACATTTAGTTAATGTAAATGGGAATGTTTTCTTGAATTTTCAGTTCCCTCCATGATGACACTAGACTTTGAAATTGATGAATAAAAGGAGACCTGAGAGACATGATAACAAGCCTAAATGATATTGTGCCATATTCGAAATAGACGATGTGAACATAGGTTGATTTAAAAGTTACGCAAAATAACCAAATTTTTTACGCTACCTTTACCTCATAAAAGCAATCACCGCTGTGTGTTAGTTTTGGTAAAAAGGAACTGTATACCGCAAAGTTACCGCAGAACTAGTAATGCGTTACAAGTAACGTGGTAACGCACCAGACTGGAACTTCTGTCCTCTAGTCAATCATTGTCAGTGGAAAGATATGGCGGCGTGCGATACGACTGGCCTCCCATCACCGTATGCCGAGGCTAAGAAAATAAAGTCGCCAATACTTTAGACGCGTCTGCCTCCCAGGGTTAGCTTAAGAACCTATTCTGCATCTCCCCTCATCGTCCTGAACGGCCTTAGCAACCACAGGATGTCGTTAAACATTACACATAAACTACACGGTGTTGGCTCAAATTAATTTGTTCGACACCTTTAAAACGCGTTTTCATTCTGCTATTTAAGTTTCAGTAGCAATCTGCTTAAATAAATTATTCGGCCATTACATGTACATTCTCAAGAAGACACTTCAATATCACAGGCTACTCTGTATAACCTCAAAAATTCAATATGCCGTTATTTCATTCATTCGCCTACTAGATTTGAACGCTGCTATGTTGTTATAAGGTGTATGTTGACTAGATTGCATAAATATAAATGAAAATTGTGTTTAAGTTGTACAGAAGCGGAGTCACGCGCTTGTTTGGGGACATGGGAGAAATTCAGTTAAAGGGATTGGAACAGTTAGGGGGCGTTACACCGTCTGGAAGTAATTAATCGCTGTAAATATTATACGCTGATGTATATATCTATTAGATATATAGGCATTAGGCATACATATAAATGTATATGCATATATATGCACGTAAATCTATTATGTCAAACTACAATGCTTGTAAATTAATGGCCTGTGCATAGACATAGTAAATAACGTTTATGAATTAGACTTTAATTTCTGCTAGCAGTGTTGAAATAAGCACAAATGGTTCTTGCCTACCTAAGAAGTAAATGAAACTGAGACTCAAATACGTTAGCTGCCGGCACGATTTAAAGAAAAATCATGTAAACGACCTGTATAGTTAAATGTTCATGCTCTTTGTTAAATTGCTACTGTACGAAGATTGATATGACGTCACTTAGGAAAGAAGGGGACCGTGTGCCGAATTCAAAATGTACTACGAGTGCACTTCATAGATCCAGCTCCATATTGCGAATGCAGCGAAACTAAGCTAAAATTCTTCTCGACCTCAACGACACCCGCCTTAGCAGCTCTCTGGAGTCTGAACTCCCTGGCAACCAATTTGGGTGTCTATTTGACAGACCTCTGGACAACCTCTATGATTAGACGTAGCACTCGTGAGTAATCTGGTACCCTGCGCCAAGCTTTCGAGTGACGCTTTATAACTCGACAGTTTACGATTATGACTGCGAATAGTGTGGACGTGATTATTAGCAGCAGGTTTTGCATACACGAGTTCCACCTAGCGAATGAAGCGAAACTAAACTTGCCATCACCTAGCGAATGAAGCGAAACTGAACTCGCAGAGAAAGTAGTGGACAACCCCGAGACACATGTAAATCGTTTAGGAACTGAAAGGAGCATTTGGGTGGAAATTCTCAAATGCAAAAGGTGAAGAGTTGTGGAATAGTTTGGCTGCAGAGTTCTCCTCTAGATGGCAGTGATGTTCTAACACGAACGAAACTTTAATGTCTTTGGAAACACTTAAATGTTATGTTCTGCTGTTATGTTATTCTAGTTGTTGTTCTATTACGTAATGTTTTGCTGACGTCGATAATGATTATGATGATGATGAGGAGGAGGAGGATGCTGACGGTGATGATGACGACGGTTGCTTAGGCCGCATTTTCAACTCATTAGGCTACCTGACAAATAAGAGTTGCAAGCAACAAAACTTGTAACCAATCACAGCTCGTCAAACAGAAGTTGAAACCAATGTTGAGTTTTTATTAATACGAGGTCCGTCCAATCAGAGATGTTAATCAACACAATTTCCGTCCGATCAGAGCTTTTATTAGCACAAATTGTGACCAGTCAGAGTTGCTTAGCAACCGGGTTCATTGAGAACCACTGACGACCAGATCTTCCATCCTGCCGCTTGCATCCTGCCGCCAATCTCAAGGTCAGCAACCGAAAGGAGGCAACAGGTCTCGGTGGCTTTGTGGTGCTGGAAGCCAGCACAGAGTGACGTCCTCTGGGAGCAGCTGGAGGCGCACTGGATGCGTCGGCTGCGGAAGCAGTCGGGTATCCCTTGCACCATCTGATCCGATTCAATCCAGTCGAAGTTTCGACGCAGAACATCTGAAATGCATATAGATCTAAATAATCGATTATGTGGCGCCAGTAACAACGGTCAACTTCACAGCAATGGACGGTGTATATATGCATATACCAAAACACTTTATGGTATATTCTTTAAATAGCATTCTACCTTTCGTAGAGTAATCTAGACTAATGTTTTTTTTACTGTAGCATACTCTTTCTGTAAGAAGTTGCGGTTTGTCAACTTTGATTTATAATAAACGAAATTATATATATATATATATATATATATATATATATATATATATATATATATATATATATATATATATATATATATATATTTATTTATTGAAAAGCACTAACAAACGCACAGCGCTGTACATGGTAAACATATTACAATCAAACTGTATAACCAGTTATATAAACAGACAAGTTACTGCCAATCAAGTGAGTCATAAGCAGGATAGGAGAAGAGAGAAATAAGTTAGCCAGATCCTGGGAGAGCATAGTTATTTGTATAGCAACCCAGCAAGGAGGGATTTCTGAGAGAGAATCAGTGGATCACTGGGTTAATGAATCACGTGGTCAATTTGTCACGGGGTTATTGGTTCACTGTGAAAACGGATCATTGCCCTCATATGCCGAGGCTAAACAAATGGAGTCGATCGCTAGCACTTCATACTCATACGCTGCCTCTCAGGGTTGACATAAAAGAGCTGCCCTTGCTCTCAAAGGCAGATGAAATAATCAATATTTCCACGGTAGAGGAAGTTTGACCTGTAGTTCGAGGTACCCGTGATATAGGTTAGGAAGACGTGGTCCATGGTGTAAGCCTAACTGGTTTTGTTTATTTCAAGTCTATCTGTCGATCAACACCTGCCCTTGTTTAATCTGAGCTTACCTACCAATCAACACCTAATTTTATTTAATTGTTAGCCCACCTGTCAATCATCACTTACATTTGTTTAATATCAGCCGGAAGTACAGTTTATTGTCGCTGGTTTGAATGTTGAGGAAATTTGGCGACCAGATCAGCGAAGCGTGACGACTGACACAGGGAAAACGCATCCATCCGTAACCGTCGTTGCGCTTAACCACGTACGAACTATTCCAGGCACTGTCATCAAAGTTCACTTTCATCCAGTTGGGAAAATAGACGGTGCTGTACTTCCAGAGGCGGTCCGAGAGCACCCAACCGCCTAGGTCCGAGGCCACCAAGACTGCAGCCTGCACTGAATTCTCGGCAAGAACAGCTATCACTTTTGTATCGTCTGGCAGAGGAATTCTGTCAGGAATGATCCAGTCGTTTGCGTTCGGTAGGGTCCATACCCGGACGCCGTCCAGGTAAAGCTCAGTCAGGCGGTCGTCGACGTTGATGGTAAGGTTATTGTCGACAGGTGGAGGTCGTTGGGTCGTGGTCGAACCTACGGGGGGAGGTGGATTTAACGAGTACACTGAATAAATACAAGCCAACGTAAATGAAGAAGAAACGATGTCTGGCATTATCTCTGTGGACAACGCCTCTGACAATTTCAGGGGCAGTAGTAGAAAATATTGCAAAAGATCCCACGGGAGTGGAGGATCAGTGAATTCTTCTTAGTGAATAAAAGAATTTTATCTGCGTGGAATTGCCCAATTCCTGCAAAGAAATTATTAAGTGCTCGTGCAGGCCCTGTTGGTTCATCGATTACCACTCCGTTAACTGATAAAGTATCAGTGATTGAGCTCTTAGGCTGTTTTGTGATGATAAGATGTATGTAGTATGTACGAAGACACTAAGTCTTAATATAGCCCCTATTTAGGATCTCAGGAAAGCACCGTCGCTGAACATTTTAGGTGTCTGACAAACAGGCACTGAAAAGTGGCCACATTAGGATTTAAGAGGAACGTCCCAAAATTTGCTGAAAATGTTCACTTAGCTATTTCTTGCTGAAGAGTTTCATAAAAATACATGTAACTTGAAATTGACTCTACGAACCTCTCCTAAGTAAGTGTTATGGAAATACAGAATCTAACTCATAATAATGTGTGTATTTAGCTAAACACATAGGCGTAACTGTAAATTGTGACGGGTGGTCTTCGGTTATCCCCACATTTTGGCCCTGTGCTGAAATATTTTTGACGACACGGTAGAGTATATCTGAAGCCGTAGTTTTAGAGAGTGCTACGGTGTTGTTAGACGATAGTAGTAGTAGTTCCAAAAACAACAGAATCACATATCTAGGCCAACCTCTAAAACCTGGCTGTGCAACCAGGTGGAACGATACGGAACGAGGCAAAACGACAGACTTACCAACAATGTACAAAGCAAGCGCAAGGACTCGTGGAAACGGAGCCATCGCGTCAACAATAGTCAATTGCAAGTCAGATAATGTCGTTGTAAGCCACGTAATTCCGTTGCAAGTCAGGTAATTCCGTGTTAAGTAAGATAATTTCGCTAAAAATCAGTTTATTCCATTTTAAGGCAGGTAATTTCGTGTTAGGTCAATAAACTCAGTAAATAACGTTGCAAATCAGTCAATTCCGTAAGAAGTAATTAAATTTCCTCGTAGAATATTTAGCATCAAGCCACATTACATACACTCTTAAATACATCACTTTCAGATGGTCAACCTTTGCCACGGAGCAACTCAGCCTATCGCTCGAAACGGTCCAGATTTCACAAATACCACCACATCTCAAGTATCACCAGTTAACAATTGTTTTTCCATTGCCTTTATTCAAGCGTGACGACTGATGCATCGAGAAGTGCGTTCAGCCGTGACCGAATATGTGTGGATTCCTACCATCGAGATGATAGCGTATACTCCCTGTTACACAGGCATTGACGGTCCTCTCTGAAAAGGCGCTATGTAAATAGGCACGTGATTGCCTACACGCGTAATGGCCCATCCGCAATCGAAGGTGTGGTAACAAAGCTTTGAGAGCGTCTTGATATGCGTTTCATAATGACCAGCTACAAAGCTTAAAACGATGAACTTCGGCCCATCCATTCAGGCATCGATCCCCTGGACTGTACCAGCATTTGGGATACCGTCGTTGTCGACAGAAAAACAACAGGGTGCCACGGACAAAATTTCTGAATCTGGACTGCAGATTTTCCCATCAACATCTATATTCTATACGCTAATGGTCCTTTGTCTGAAGAAGTCGACTTGCAAACCTGGCGCATTCTTGCGAATAGAACAAAACAAATCGGGTGTTAGCAACGAAAGATTTTCTGATTGATTGTGTGAATGACTGACTGACTGACTGACTGACTGACTGACTGACTGACTGACTGTCTTTCTGTAGTCTGACTGACTGTCTGTATGTTTGACTGACTGTCTGACTGATTGACTGACTGTCTGACTGTCTGACTGACTGACTGATTGACTGTCTGACGTCTCTCCTGTTCAAGTCACTGCACTTCACAGCTGATTTACTCATTCTCGTTTTCCAGTTACCTTTTTGTGATTTGTCCCAGGTAAAAGGCCCTACTCTACTTTTAGTGATTAAAAGAATAGCATAATAGCTGACTAACATACTATAGTAGTTATATTATATAAATGTTAATTTTTTGGCGAAACTATTATTGGAAAATAGAGTTGGTCGTGCTTGCTGAAGCTAAAGCTCTCATTGTGTGTTGTATAGCTACAGTTCCTTCACTGGGTCACATGCAGTCACTCAGCCTGTCACTGACTTATTTATATCAATTATTTTGGTGATATCGTTGAACTACAAATGTCAATTTTTTCAAATTTCTATGCATGACTTAAATAGGGTTAAGTATAATAATAGAAAGTGAGTTATCCCGATTTATAATAATAGAAATAATATTTGGTAAAATAAAGTTGCTCCATCTGGGGGCAAATGCTCTATAATACGTTGCCACTGGGGGAGCTTACGACGCTCCCTCAGAACCCTATAATCGTGGCCTACTTTGTCCAATCCGTTAAAATATGCACTGTGCATACACACAGAGGAACACACAATGCGTAAGTAACCTGGAAATGGAATCAATGGATACACGGAAGTTGGATGAACTCTGGAATGTTGGACGCAACGATGCGAGACGGAGTGGCGCAAAATGTAGCGGAAATCACTGAACCAGAACGTCACAATGGAACAGACGATAATGAACAAAGCTTCCGAAAGGTTCGTACAAAAGGCGCTATACAAATGTTGACATCGGTGCCTAGAAGTGGGTTTCAAGAGCGCAAGTGCAAAGCTCTTGAGTTATTTGTGTAGAATTTTCCGATTCTCTCTTCTTCCTGCTCAGCCGCAATCTAACTTGTTTGTCTGTGTCTGCCTGCCTATCTGTCTGTATCTGTCTGTCTGTCTGTCTGTATGTATGTATGTATGTATGTATGTATGTATGTATGTATGTATGTATGTATGTATGTATGTAGGTGTGCGCAGGGGGCGTAGCTTTGGTCTAGAAAGTGGGTGTACCAAATTTCGCATTGTTTCAGCTTCGCGACTGTTAAATAATTATAATGGCATCGTTTGTTTACAAGCAACATAATTAATAATTATAAGCCTAAAAAGATGATGATGACAATAATAATAATAATAATAATAATAATAATAATAATAATAATAATAATAATAATAATAATAATAATAGCAGTGAGAGTAGTGATGATGATGGTGAGCAGTGAGCACACAGTTGATAATGCTCGGTAATTGGTTTCTATCTTTATATCTTATATCCTCATATAAAACAATAATGGGCAAAACAATGGTATGAAAAGTGGTGGGTACGGTACCCTACAGTTCAAAAAGTGTTGGTATGGGTACCCCTCGTACCTCCGTAAATTACGTCTATGCTTGGGCGGGTATGTGTTATGTACTTATTCACGTAGGTACGCATGCATGTATGTATGTATGTATGCATGTATTTATGTATATATGCCTGCATGCATGTATGTATGTATGCATGTATGTATGGAAGTATATGAGCAACTTTGCAAGGATTATAATTCATATAGCGCAAGAAAAGTGGGATGGGCTGCTGCAGCAGATGGTTTTCATCCCATACGGATGCGTACAGGAGATGAAAGCATCTCTCTAGGACGAGGTTGATGCGATGCAATTGCGTGGAGGAGTGTGACTAATACAGGAAATTTTATAGAATACAAAGACACTTCACTGGATGTATTATTATTAATTTCCTAATATTACACACTATAGTGGCTCGGCCTCTACGAGACGCGAGGGAGATAAGGTAGTCTCAATTTAACGCGGTAATAGTTAGTATTGAGTGTTTAGCGATATCTTGTGGCAGCCAAACCGTTGACATCGAACTTGTCTGACAGTGTCTCCGAAAGATCTGACGATAGAACGAGGTGAGTTTTATATATAGCAGAACGGCAAGGCCTTTAAAAGGTGTCGAATATCGTTGAAAACTTCTTATAAGTAGAAATCCAGTTTAGCGAGATATCTTGTGACAGGCAGAGTCGTTAACCGCTACCTATTTGACAATTGTGAGCTTTTTAATTCCATTTCATATAATATCAGAAAGGAAACACGTTTAAAACGTGTCGAATATCGATGAGAACTTTTTAGTTACTATCCAGTGTTTGGTTAGTTGTTGTTTAACGACGCTGTGTCATAACAAAGCGGTTTTGCGTCGCCCTCTCCTTTCTCCAAGCTAGGGACTGGCACTACCACAGTTAGGGCACATTAGCGAGACACTGAATCAATTTTAAGAGTTTTTCCCTATCATTAACGGCATCTTTTAACATCTGATATTACCACTTCCGCCACAGGCGATAACAATAAAATTATTAGTATACAGTCGAGCAAGTGAATTTTAAATAGCGGAATTTAAACCAGTTTTGAAGGTGTCCAACGTAGTTGAGCAGTTAATATTATGTTGTAAGGACATCTGGTGGCAGCCACAGGCGATAACAATTAGTATACAGTCGAGCAAGTGAATTTTAAATAGCGGAATTTAAACCAGTTTTGAAGGTGTCCAACGTAGTTGAGCAGTTAATATTATGTTGTAAGGACATCTGGTGGCAGCCACGGTCGTTGAAGTCGATGTAATCTAACCTTGTGAATTTTAGGTTTCCAATGTTAGCACGTCCAGTGTTGGATATAGTTACTTTTCAAAGTTTCGTAGTTACCTAGAATTAGTTACCTCGGAAAAAATTTACCAGTAAGTGATTACAGTTACTTTGAAAGTAACTAAGTACATTTAGTTACTGTAAATCGGAATGTTAACTTGAATTTTCAGTTCTCTCCATAATGACATTGACTTTGAAATTGCTGAATAAAAGGAAAGAGTTGAGAGACATGACAACGAACCAAAGTGATATTGCACCATATTCGAAATAGACGATACGAAAATAGGTTGATTTAAAAGTAACGCTATGGTAGCCACATATTTACGCTACCGTTACCTCATAAAAGCAATCACTTACTGCTGTGTGTTAGTTGATAAAAAGGAACTGTATACCCCAAAGTTAGCGCAGAACTAGCCACAATAGCGCGTTACAGGTAACGCAGTAAGACACCAAACTGGCGACGTCTAGTGAATAAATAGAAAACTGTGGTTGAGCTTTAGACCTCGGAACGACGACTCTGAAGATGTTCTAAATAGAGGTGTGATTTCTTCACCGTTTTTCCCTTAATCCCCCAGGGCAGAAATTTGTGCGAGGTTTCGGCTCCACTTCCGTCCCCTAGCCAATCATTGTCAGTGGAAAGATTTGGCGGCGAAGTATACGACTGGCCACCCATTACCATAAACCGAGGCTAAGAAAAATGAAATCGCCAACACCTCAGACTCATGGCTACCTCCTTGGGTTAGCCTAAGAGACTATTCTTCTTCTTGGAACCTTAACCCCTCAACGTGTCAACGGCCGTTGCAACCACAAGATGTTGTTAAACACTACACGTTAACTACATACTGTTGGTTCAAATTTGTTCGACACCTTAAAAACGGGTTTTCCTTTTGCTATTTATACTTCAGTAGCGATCCGCTTAAATGAATACTGGGCATAGTTTATTGGCTTATAATATTACAAACAACGGTTATAAAATATGTGGGTAAAGTGACTTGGCAATGATGCATAAATTCATGATATGATAGTTCTGAAGAAGAAAAATGCTGTTGAAAATTTTTCTTTCATGGTTAACGCCGCCTAGCGGACGGTTTTACATTACATCATATCCTCACCTTAAAATATACAATAACTTCTGGGTGGAATAAGTTAGCCACACAGTTACAGCAAAACATCTGTAAGAAACCTCGACTAGGCTTTGAGAATCAGTCTTCAAAAACCGGAATAGGCTCCCCTAGCAGAGAAATCGACATTACGGCGTTTTCGAGTTCTAATAATTAAACGTTAATAACTTCGAAACGGTGCGAGATACAACGAAACTTACTGTTGAGTGCTACTAGGAAACAGATGAAAACATTTCACCCGTTTTCACAAAATACACCGCCTTGTGGCAAAATAAACATGACCTGGCATATATTATTTTGTTAACTGAAACTAGCATGGAACTTCCAATGGAATGCGATGACCACAACATTTATTTTGTGTAGAATTTAACCCGGAAAGTATTATGATAATAGTGAGAAAATCGTGACTAAGTGAACGGCAAACTATTAATGTCTGTAGTTAGAACTATAATTGTTGTGAATGATCACGATTTTAGGAAAACAATGTTACAAAATTTCCAACATTAGCCTATTCAATCCTTATCAACAGTATCATCGTCACCCACACAGCTGTAAGGAAAAGTGATGTAAGCACCATGTAGAGAATGTGTGGGGGTCGTATCCAAAACCTGCCTTCTTCTTCGCCTAAACTTTAGCACATTTCAACCAATTTGTACCATTTTGCGCCTAAAACGTTAGGCCTACGCGTCTGGCATTATCAAGATTTGCAATTCCAACATTTTAGGAGCAATTCTTCTACCAATAATCTTGGAAGAGACAATGTGAAATGCATTAGTGTAGACGCGATGCTTAGTACACGGATTTGCATGCATGAACTGCACATTGCGAATGCAGCGAAATTAAATAAAATTCTTCTCGACCTCAACGAGGAAACGTAGAACCTTCCCAATTCAAACTGTCTGGGGTAGGGTCCACGTTTCGGTAAGTGCTGCAATATCAACTTAACCCTCGAGTGCCCAAGGGGGGTCCGATCGGACCACGGACCCGATTTTCCACGGATAACTTTAGAATGGCTATGAAATTGTAAAAATGGTTTCAGGACATCCTAAAGCCATCAATTTGGCTTTGTATGATATATTTTGCGTGAGTATTCTCCCACCCAGTACCCCACAACCATAGCATATGCCAAGGACACCGCAAGAAATACGGCTGACTTTCATACTGGCACATGGTTTACCAGCCCAGAAATAAATTGGTCAACGCACGTTATTAGGAATCGTTGGACGGCGAATTCAACGCTGAGCGTAATACAGTTTGATCTACTGTACAGTAGTGTCTGCTTCCTATTCGAGGTTATACAGGCCAAAGCTACAACAATTGAATGCCTGGAAAAAGTCCCGAAATTGCAAAAAACTACAAGCGAGTATTAAAGTTCAAATAAAGTTTCACCAGGTGGCGCTATTGTGAAATACCATACATCAGTCGATTGCAAATTTAATTAGGATTATAACAAGCCAAATCCCGTTACAATATTCCAATCCCTTATCCATATAAAACAATGAAAACACTGGGGACCGGTCGGACCCCCTCCCCACTTGGGCATTCGTGTACCAAAAACTACCTTGGGCACTCGAGGGTTAAGCTTGCATTATCAACTTTATCAAGATCTGCAATTCCGACATTTCAGAAGCAATTCTTCTA
Source organism: Allolobophora icterica (assembly GCA_963556255.1). NCBI lineage: Eukaryota > Metazoa > Annelida > Clitellata > Crassiclitellata > Lumbricidae > Allolobophora > Allolobophora icterica. Next base: position 1,712,755 of record OY744607.1, on the reverse strand, counting down.
CCAATAATCTTGGAAAAGACAATGTGAAATTCAGTAGTGTAGAGGCGATGATTAGTGACGCTTTCTAAATCAGATTACGATTACTACTGCGAATACCCTAGTGTGGCCGCGATTATTAGCAACAGATTCTTGCACACACGAGCTCCACCTCGCGAATGAAGCGAAACTAAACTTGAGGAGAAAGTAGCGGGGCAACCCCGAGACACATGTAAATCGTTTAGGAACTGAATGGAGCATTGGGTGGAAATTCTCAAATGCAAAAGGTAAAGAGTTGTGGAATAGCTTGGCTGTCGAGTTTTTCCTCCAGATGGCGGCCATGTTCTTACACGAACGAAAACTTAATGCCTTTGGAAACACTTGAATGTTATGCTGTGATGTTATAAATGTCATTTTAGTTGATGTTCTATTGCGTAATGTTATGATGACGACGATGATGATTATAATGAGGACGAGGACGAGGAGGACGAGGAGGAGGACGAGGAGGACGAGGAGGACGAGGAGGAGGACGGTGATAATGACGACGACGATTAGGCCACATTTTCAACACATTATCTGACCAATCAGGGTTGTCTAGCAACAAAAATTACAACTAAATCAGAGATATTTAAACAGAAGTTCCAAACAATTAGAGTCATTATTAACAAAAGTTCTGACCAATCAGAGATATTAATCAATATAAGTCCCGACCAATCAGAGCTTTATTAGCACAAGTTGTGACCAATCAGAGCTGCTTAGCAAAGTGTTTCATTGAGAACTATAGACGACCAGATCTTCCATCCTGCCGCTTGCATCCTGCCTCTATTCTCAAGCTCAGCAACCGAAATGAGGCAACAGGTGTCTCTGGCTTTATGGTGCTGGAAGCCAGCACAGAGAGACGTCCTCTGGGAACAGCTGGAGGCGCATTGGATGCGTCGGCTGCGGAAACAGTCAGTTATCCCTTGCACCATCTGATCCGATGCAATCAAGTCAAAGGTTCGACGGAGAGCATCTGAAATCAAATACAACGGTTAGCTTCACAGCAGTGGACTATGCATGCATGTATATACCAAGACGATTTATATAGCGCCTTTTCAGTGTATAAAAAAGCGCTGCAGTCATGCTTGATTGCAATTTCAGTCGAAGCGAGCATCAAGTGGTGTTGGGCATAGGTCAATAGGTCACAGGGTCATTGGGTGATTTGGGTCACTGTGAAAATGGGTCGCTGCCCTCTTGTGCCGAGGCTAAACATATGGAGTCGATCGCTTAAACACTTCATACTCATTTAGGCTGCCTCTCAATGTTCACTTATGAGCTGCTCTTATTCTCAGAGGTAGCTGATATAATCAATAATGGACGAATAAGTAAGGTCCATTCCACTGGAGAGTAGGTTTGAACCGTAGTCCGAGGTACCCGTGATATAGGTTAGGAAGACATTGTCCTATGAGCCTGTCAATTAACAACTGGCTTTGTTTATTTCAAGTCTATCTGTCAATCAACACTTTCCTTTGATTAGTCCTAGTCGACCTGTCAATCAACACTCACTTTTGTTTAATCTGAGCTTACCTGTCAATCAACACCTACCTTTTTAATCTGAGTAAGGGGCCATCCATATATTACGTACGCAAAAATCCGGGAAAATTGGACCCCCTCCCCCCTGTTCGCAAGCGTACTTTCTTCCACCCCCCCCTGGGTACGTACTCTTGACGCACCCCCCCCCCGGGACCAGCTGCAGAAAGTGTCGCGACAGCTCCAGGCTGTCTGCACTTTAGGCCAGATTGAAGGGCCAATATAGGCTAGACAAATTATAGGTGTCCCATGTACAGAATAACTGTACACGGCTTTTATATAATGTAATAAATGCCATCGGACGACTATAGGACAATACAGAGTTATAAATAGGCTAATGCGGACGTCATAATTAGAAATTTATTTTGCGTACGTGCACTTTTGTCACCCCCCTCCCCCCGTTCGCACCCGTACGCAAAATCGCCAAAATCAGACCCCCTCCCCCCTCATTGCGTACGTAATATGTGGACGGCCCCTAACCTATTAATCGGCATCTAACTTCATTTAAATTGAGCCTAGGCGTCAATCAACTGCCATCTTTCTCTAATCTGAACGCAAACTGCCATCTTTCTCTAATCTGTCAGTCAACGCTTACCTTTGTTTAATCTGAGCCTATCTTCCAATTAACACCTAATTTTTTTTCAATTGTTAGCCCACATTTCAATCAACACATACATTTGTTTAGTCTCAGCCGAAAGTACAGCTTATTGTCGTTGGTTGTAAAGTTGAAGTAATTCGGTGACCAGATCAGTAAAGCGTGACGACTGACACAGGGAACACGGCTCCATCCATAACCGTCATTGCTCGCAACCACGTACGAGCTATTCCAGATCCTGTCATCAAAGTCCACATCCGTCCAGTTGGGAAAATAGACGGTGCTGTACTTCCAGAAGCGGTCCGAGAGCACCCAACCGCCCAGGTCGGAGGCCACCAAGACTGCAGCCTGCACTGAATTCTCGGCAAGGACGGCGATCACTTTGGTATCGTCTGGCAGAGGAATTCTGTCAGGAATGTCCCAGACGTCTGTAGGGGTCCATACCCGAACCCCGTCCAGGTAGATCTCACTCAGGTGGTCGTCGATGTTTATGGCAAGGATATTGTCGATAGTTGGAGGTGGTTGGGTCGTGGTAAACCCTGCGTGCACAAAACGAAAAATATAAACCAGCCTCCCCCAAATGTTCAGCGCCATCGACGAATGCTTGGTCATTAAATGGTGGCACTTAATATATGCATCACAACAGTAGCAGTAATAGCAACAGAAGTAGTAACAGTAGTGGTAGTAGTAGTAGCAGAAGCAGCAGCAGTAATAGTAGTAGTAGTAGTAGTAGTAGTAGTAGTAGTAGTAGTAGTAGTAATAATAATAATAATAATAATAATAATAATAATAATAATAATATGCATCACAACAGTAGCAGTAATAGCAACAGAAGTAGTAGTAGTAGTAGTAGTAGTAGTAGTAGTAGTAGTAGTAGTAGTAGTAGTAGTAGTAGTAGTAGTAGTAGTAGTAATAATAATAATAATAATAATAATAATAATAATAATAATAATAATAATAATAATAATAATAATAATAATAATAATAATAATAATAATAATAATAATAATAATAATAATAATAATAATAAGAGACTTGCTATCTATTCCAGCGGTTGTCAATCACCATACAACGCTTCAATGCAGTTGCCTTCATAGGAACTTTCATGCGGCCAGAAATTGTCGAGTGATGCGCCGTTCCAGAGTAACATCTCCGGATATAGTTTTAGACAACCCGAGGGATCATATCTACCTCGGGTATAAAAAAAAATAATAACAATAATAATAATAATAATAATAATAATAATTATAATATTTCTGAAGCAATATATATAGTCTTAGAGAGCGCTACGGTGTTGTTAGATGAAGCTCAAAAAGCAACAGAATCGCAAATATAGGCCGCTAAGTCTAATCCTGCTAAAATCCGGCTGTGAAACCACGTGAACAATGGGCGCAACGAGCCGAAGCAACAGACTTCTCGGGTGCCCTGAACAGCGGAACTTCTCCCTTTGGGGTCACCCTTTACGACAGACAACCTGGTAACCTATTTGACTGCAATGTATGTTTGGAATTGCTTTGGTTGTTGTGTTATAATAAACGGATAAACAGCGACTTACCAGCAATGAACAAAGCAAGCGCAAGAACTAGTTGAAACGATGCCATCTCACAACATGAGTCAATTAACTCTCTTGCAGGTCAGATAATTTTTTTATAAATCATGTAATTCCGTTATAAGTCAGGTAATTCCATTTTAAGTCAGGTAATTCCGTTTTAAGTCAGGTAATTCCGTTTTAAGTCAGGTAATTCCGTTTTAAGTCAGTTATTTCCGTTTTAAGTCAGGTGATTCCGTTTTAAGTCAGGTAATTCCGTTTTAAGTCAGGTAATTCCCTTTTAATTCAGGTATTTCCGTTTTAAGTCAGGTAATTCCGTTTTAAGTCAGTTATTTCCGTTTTAAGTCAGGTGATTCCGTTTTAAGTCAGGTAATTCCGTTTTAAGTCAGGTAATTCCCTTTTAATTCAGGTATTTCCGTTTTAAGTCAGGTAATTCCGTT
>OY744607.1:1623626-1703626 GCA_963556255.1 Allolobophora icterica | reverse complement strand
ATCCATCCATCCATCCATCAATCCACCCACCCACTCATCCATCCATCCATCCATCCATCCATCCATCCACCCACCCACCCATCCATCCATCCATCCATCCATCCATTCCTCTCTTCCTATCCCTCTGGTCCGATCCGCTTCAGGTAATAAGCGTCAGAAGGCAGGATCACCCTTCCCGCAGGCGTTCTGCCGCTACCAAGAAGTTGCCAGCAAGGCAACGACTCCCGGACGAGAGAGAGAGGCCCAAGCCAGTCCAGTCCGTCAGTCTCATCGGGTCAAAGCTGTTCGAAGCAAAGCCTGGTTTGCGTGGGCGTTTCGCATCTGTGTATCGTTCGAGGGTTATTTCTGGCGCCATCTAAATTTCACCGAGACGTCGTTTGGCATTTCGAACAGGCAACAGATTGAATCTGAATCCCGTCAAGTATTCCTGGTTCCGTCTCTCGCGTAGTAAGCATTCGAATAGGGCGCGAGCGTTCGTAGTATTTACACTGGAGATCGGATAACCGCAAACAGTTTTGCCGTATCGTTTTCCACCGTGGGATTTCTGTTAAACGGCAATGACGTCAAGGTGACGTCGGTGACTGAGATAAGAAAGATCGTGAATCTAGCAGTGATGGATGTTTCCTGAATGGAAAGTAGTAAGTGAGAAGACCAGTCGGCTATGTCCTGATCTTTGAAGGACTTTCGATTTTTACGTTGTGGAGTTTTAATTTCGAGGTTTAGAAGTTTTCTCCATTGTTCAGGATTTTCAAGAATTCTTCGAAGAGTCTGAGCTCGTTTTCCGTGAAAAGATTAATTGAGATTGGATATTTGGATACGAATCTGATGTTGAGTCGAGTCTTTTAGGCTATACTGATGGTAAGTGTCCTTAGTATAAGTCGCACAGGTCCAGGCAAGGTATAAAGGAACCCATTCCGGTCTAAAATCAAGATTAACCTGTTTCCATTTTGTTAACCAATTTCATAACGTATGATTTCCGGGACTTATCGGATTTCCATCGTTTGAGGCATTGTGCGTTTGGATGATGGCGCTATATTATGTTTAACGACATCTTGTGGCATAAAATGCCGTTTACGTCAATAGCAACAAATTCTTGAACAGATGCCGGTACGGTCAACGTAGATATATATAGCGATGAAATGATTAAGCTGAATATAAAAGGGTGGTCTTCAACGTTTTAAAGGTGTGTAAACGTCGACTTTCACCGACATGACACAACAATACACCATTTTGCGACTTTATACCTATGAGAATCTATTGATTGACCGACATCTAATGATAGAAGTCGACGTTATTTTTTAGAGAGGGGTCTAACCATTAGTCGTATGGTTAGTAGTAGTTCCCGAGTTTAGCAACGTCTTCTGGCAACAGAGGTCGTTGACCTCGACAGAAAATGGTTGTAGTAGTAGTAGTTTAACGACACTGTGCGATAACAAAGATCAGCGTCGCCCTCCTCCTTTAACCAGGCTTGAGACTGGCACTGTCAGAGTACGAGAAATGGCGGAGTTTTATAAAAATTTGTTGAACCCAAGTAAATCATAAATAAAAGTAGTAAACGCATTTTAATTAAAGGTTTCGAATATTTTTGGAGACTTTGCAGTTAATATTCATTGTTGAATGACATCTAGTGGTAGACATCAAGGCTAGTTCTTTTGTTTTGTTTTCACTGAGCGCCGGTGAATAAGCTGGTTGCCGAGACTCCGCTTTTGGGGCTCTGTAGAAGTCTCGAGATTACAATTTTTTTAGCGAAATTGATCCAATCTGAAGATTTTTATTCATTGTTTAACGACATCTCGTGGATGCCACAGCCGGTGATGTCGACTTTGCCTAAATAAAAGAAAAGAAATATGATCCAACGATCAAACGCAATTGATGTATAAATAGCAGAATGAAACACGTTTAAAAGGTGTTGTACGTAGTAGCGCAGTTTGGAGTTAATATCGAATAGTTTGACATCTTATAGCAATTATCCTAATACACCTTTTGGCAAGTCTTACGATACAGCATAAATGAATTATAAATAGCAGAAGGTATAGCACGGTTTGCATGTATCTAATACAGTACTTTACGACTTTACTACTAGTAGTATACGCTGGTTGAACGACATTTAGTGGTAGATAGCGACGTTATAATGTCTTAGAGTAAAATTGACCCAATCTTAACATTTTCTATCCATCGTTAACGACATCTTGTGGCTCCAACAGCCGTTGACGTCGACCTTACACTAGGCTATTGTGGCGCCATTGATTAATCTCACGGTTTAACGCAAGTGAGATATAAATAGCGGAATGGAAAAGCGTTTAAAAGGTGTCGAATATAGTTGCGCGCACTGCAGTTAACATTCAGTGTTTATAACGACATCTTTTGGCAGCAACGGCCGTTGGCGTCGACCCAACACTAAGAAAGTCGGTCGTAAGTTGATCCTACGATTGAACGAAAGTGATATTATAAATAGCACAAGGTAAACAGTTTTAAAGGTGTCGAAAATTTTCCATATCTTTGCAGTTAATAATGATAATAATAATCTTTTTCTTTATTAATTCAAACAGACAAACGCAGTAAGATTACATTGAGACAAGACAGTACAATTCTCAATATATTAACTAAACACACGTTATGGCAGCCATGCAAGGCGCCCGCCCGAGGGGATTGCGGGAATCGAACCGCGTACTGCTGCTCTCTGCTGTTCTCCTGGCCATGATGAGTGCTACCATTATTCTATCCCCATTTCCCAATATTATAATATATAATAATATTCAGTGTTTATAATAATAATAATAATAATAATAATACTAATAATAATAATGATAATAATAATAATAATAATAATAATAATAATAATAATAATAATAATAATAATAATAATAATAATAATAATAATAATAATAATAATAATAATAAGTGTCTGAGGAATAATTTTAAATAATAAAATTTGTTTATGATAAAATAATAATAATAATAATAATAATAATAATAATAATAATAATAATAATAATAATAATAATAATAATAATAATAATAATAAAATAATAAAAAATAATAAAAAAAAATAAATAAAAAATAATAATAATAATAATCTTTATTAATTCAAACTGACAAGTACGCAGTAAGATTACATTGAAACATGATAGTACAATCAAGATCTTAATTAAACACACAGTTTGGCAGCCATACAAGGCGCCGCTCTAGAGGGGGTTACGGGTATCTAACCGCGATCTAATGCTCTCCTGATCACGAGTGTTACCATTACACTATCCCAGTGGTTTTCAACCTTTTCGCAGTGAAGGAACCTTACACAAAGCACTCATTTGCTCACGGAACTCAGCCCGTTTCACCCGTCCAATATTTCAAGATATAGGCCTAAACAGTTATGTAACTTGTAGGCTAATGTTAACTTGTAACTTGTAAAATTTACAAATCCCCATAGCTATAAGCTTAGATGTTCCGCCTCTCTGGAATAAACTTCCGCCAGAATTACGACAATTATGTGACCCATCCTATACACTGACTCACTAAAACCTCACCTCTTGATATCTCTCGCGGGTCTTTCACTTAAAATTTAAACACTGCGTGCTCTTTCATAATTCTTATCCCGATTCCTGCGATTCCTCTTAACTCCCTGTCCGCTCCAATTAATTTCCCTTAGCCGTCTGACTTATGCCTGCCTAACCTCTCTAGAGCTTGATCTGGAACAGATTTTGATCGTATACCTGCCTATCGATTTTTTGATTGAGCGCATGTGAGTAAGTTGATTTCCACTTTCTTGGGCGCTCTAGAAATCTCGAGGTTAAGTTTACAATTAATGTTGGGACAATATTTAGATTTTAGAATTTCAAACTTTGAATATCATTTCTAGCAAGAATAACTGTAAGTTGTGAATTCATGCAGTTGGGTTTTTTAAATTTTATTTTGAACTCCGGCGGAACCCTTGGCCGACGCTAGCGGAACCACAGGGTTCCGCGGAACCCCGGTTGAAAACCTCTGCTCTATCCCCATCGACATCTTGTGGTAGCCACGGCCGTTGACGTTAAAGCGTTAACGCTGACGCTTTTCTGTGACTCATAATAAGAAGTTGCCTATGATTAAGATTGGTTGGTTAATGGTTTATGATGCTGTATCGTAGCAAGGGTGATAAGCGTCGCCACCCTCTTTTGTCCAGGCTTGGGACTGGCATTACCAGAGTACGAGCAGTGGTAGAGTTTAACTGTGACTGGACCCAGGTGAAGCATTAAATAGCAGTTTTAAGTAAACTCTGTTGGGCATTAGTAAACGTGTTTTAAAGGTGTCAAACGTATTTTAGCAAACTTTGTAGTTAATATTCAGTGTTGAACGACGTCTAGTGGTACATATCGACGTTATTTCTTTGTTTTGTTTTGACTAAGCGCCCGTGAATAAGCTGGTTCCCGCGACTCGACTTTTTTGAGCTGTGCAGAGGTCTCAAGAGTGCAATCCTTGGAGCGAAATTGATCCAATCTTTTAATCTTTTAATTCATTGTTTAACGACATCGTGTGGCCGCCACAGCCGTTAGCGTCGAATTGTGTTTCAAGGTGTGGTTTAAATTGGACGGATGAACGCAAGTGAGGTATAAATAGCAGAAATAAATCGCTTTTTAAAGGTGTCGGTATTGTTGCGCACTTTAGAGCTAATATCCGGTGTTTAACGACATCTTGTGACTGCCACGGCCGTTAATGTCGACGCTAACTTTAACGTTAGCGTTAAAGCATTGTTATGCATCATATGAAGACGCTGCTTAATGATAAGGTTAGTTAATTACTGTTTTATGACGTTGAGTCATGACAAAGATTATTAGCGTTTCCCTCCTATTTTCTGTAGACTTGGGACTGGCACTACTAGAGTACGGGCGGTTGCGGCGTTAAATAAAATAGTAGTTTACAGTGTTTGACGACATCTTATGTCTACTAGCGTCATTGCTGTCACCCCCTCCTTTTTCTGGTTTGCGACTGGCAGAACTGGAATATACGGGCAGTGGCGAAGTTGAGCTAAATAAAGTAGTTTAAGGTTTCCAGTGCTGATTCGATGGTTAGTTTCTGTTTAACGGCGATGTGTTATAACAAAGATTATTAGCATTGTCCTTCTACTTTCTCCACGCTTGGGACTGGCACCACCAGAGTACGGACAGTGGCGAAAAATGAACTCGTTATGGAGGTATCAGACTAACTGAAGAAACGTTGTTAATATAAGCATATATAGCGCTAATCTCACGGTATTTAAAGGTGTCTAAAGAATTCACCGCTTTTTCCGTTTTTAACGACATCTTCTAGCCAACGTCAAAGTCTGCTGGTTTTTCTCTTTCCCCGCGACTGGACACTGCTGGGTCATTAGGAGTTCTCTGAGTCTGGTCCAATGTTTCGAATTTCACTGCACTGTTTGTTGTGTCAATTCCCTTAGGCAGTCGCTCCCAACCTTTTACAGAGCAAGGCACCCTCACTAAGAGCTAAAAGTCAAAGGCACCTGGCCTTAATTTCATACATTTTCCTTCCAGTTAGTTCCTTATGTTAATGATGACCAACGTTGGTTGTATTCGAACGCAGTGTTGCGACTACTTCTACACTCTTGTATATCTGTAGTGAAAATCAGAAGTTTTTCACATTTTAAAAGCAAAAGCTATTATGTTCTTCCATTCTGCCAACCAGCCGCGACATCCCAAGAGTTCATTCGCTTCTGTCCTTTCGTTCTCCACTTTAAACTTACCTCTTTCAAATTGCTTGTCCACCACAGTCGGCCTCTCTGCTTACGGACAGATCTTCTGGATATTGACCTGATTACGGCTAGGTTTTGGTGTACCATCTTTTGATGCCTCTGTAGTAATCTGTAGCGCTCGTGAATACGCTGGTGCCATGCGCATAGCTTGACAGAAGCGCTATAGAAATGTGGCATTTCCTCGTGCTTATGATAACAGCGCTATAAAAATCATTGGATTACAGTAGATAACAGTAGAGTGGGAAAATTGATGACAAAATGAGAACAGTATATTTACACTGGTTCGCGTCGTGAGCGCCACCAATGAGTTTTCCTAGAAGTGGCGCTTTATAAATGTCAGTTTACAATGCACTTATAACAAGGACAGTCTTATAACAATGGCATTCACACGCTCTGCAAAAGAAAAAAGGCGCCACGTCAATTTCAAGCTATACGTTTCAACAAAATAAATTGCTGGCGAAAATTGGAATACAGTCACGCTGATATAAGCGAATGGATGTATGCTGTAGGGTGTTGTGCTGAAACACCATTTTCAAAAACACCGCACTCTTTCCTACTGATAAGCGCATGGGCGTAACCCACAGGGTGCCATACTGAAACACCGTTTCAGTAATCTAACATAATGTAACTGATAAGCGAACTGTGGTTGATTTGACTCGCTATAGTAAAACCGCACCACCAGAGTATTTATCCGCAAAGTTCAAGAGTCAAGACCTATATTTTAAAATTATCATGATTTCATTATTCATGTACAGCACCCTTGACTTACGGCGCTATGTAAATCGTCCAAGAATTGTTATTGTTATTATTACTATTATCATCATCATCTTCATCATTATTTTTATCGTCATCATCATCATCATCATCATCATCATCATCATCATCATCATCATCATCATCATCATAATCATCATCATCATCATCATCATCATCATCATCATCATCATCATCATCATCATCATCACTATTATTATTATTATTTTTATCATCATCATCATCATCATCATCATCATCATCATCATCATCATCATCATCATCATCATCATCATCATCATCATCATCATCATCATCATCATCATCATCATCATTATTATTATTATTTTTATCATCATCATCATCATCATCATCATCATCATCATCATCATCATCATCATCATCATCATCATCATCATCATCATTATTATTATTATTTTTATCGTCATCATCATGATCATCATCATCATCGTGATCATGATCATCATCATCATCATCAACTCGTCCATACTTTATCTTACCTTACCTAACCTTATCGAACGCAATCTTATTCCTTACCCTACCTTATCTTAACTTACCTCACTTTACTTTACCATACCTTACATTGACACACCCTACCCTTACCCTGCCTTACCTGTCATTATCTTACCTGTCATTATCTTACCTGACCCTACGTTACCTTACCTTACCTTACCTTGAAAGCGACACTCAGGTGCGTGTTTTTGAAAATGGCGACTGATGTCATTGCGATTTATCAAGGCCTTGGTTTTGTACGCTGACCTCGATTCAACGGAACGGTTTGCTTCTGAGCCGATACAAGAGCATCTCGTGATCTGATTTGCCTGTTGCTGCAACATCTGAAACACTTGCTGAGCCTGAGGCGGCGGCGATTGTATTCAGATGTTGATGGATGATGACATGCGCACCTGTTCCGCATCTCTCTTACCTGGATGATTGGGCGCTGGTTGAGCAGAGACATCTGCCAGCGAATCGTTCAACTGTAGCCAAGTGATATTTTACAGTTATATCCACAAGTATACGTTAACAATTGATAATAGTCTGGTTGTGACTTGAGTTTGGGTTTGACTTGAGTTTGGGTCTGACTTGAGTTTGGGTTTGACTTGAGTTGGGTTTGACTTGAATTTGGTTTTGATTTGAATCTGGTTTTGACTTGAATCTGGTTTTGATTTGAATCTGGGTTTGACTTGAGTCTGGTTTCGATTTGAATCTGGGTTTGACTTGGGTTGGGTTTGACTTGAGTATGGTTTGATTTGAGTCTGGGTTTGACTTGAATCTGGTTTTGACTTGAGTCTGGGCTTGACTTGGGTTGGGGTTTACTTGAGTCTGGGTTTGAATCGAGTCCGGGTGTGACTTTAGTCTGGGTTTGACTTGAGCCTGGGTTTGGCTTGAGTCTGGTTTTGACTTGAATCTGGTTTGACTTGATTCTGGGTTTGAATTGGGTTGGGTTTGATTTGAGTTTGGGTTTGATTTGAATCTGGTTTTGACTTGAGTCTGGGTCTGACTCAAGTCTCGGTTTTATTTACCATACCCTGACTTAGCTAACCTTACCTTACCTCACATTGCACTGCATATTATTGACTCATATAAACAAGCAGTATGCATCTAGGTCAAGCCGATCAGCGCCAGGTGGCGCGAGTGTTTCTTCAGCGACATCATCCGGTTGTGTATCTTCCGTTCAATATTAATCCATGATTTACACCAAACAACAACAGATTGTAGCCGCCTTCGACATTTTACATATACGTATGTATATATATATATATATACATTTATCAGCAATATGTATATATAATATGCAAGTTTTTAATGATACGAGTGTTCACGTGAACGCAGCGTGCAATTTTTTCATACGAATAATTTATTTTAATGAGATATTATTTTACCATATATATGCATAGTAATATCTGATTATATATGCATCATCTGATAATTGTGTGTGTATAAATATATATATATATATGTATATATATATATATATTATCACGTGTATATTATCATATCTATATAATCATATATATACATAGTTATGTATGTAATTATATGATATCTATATATCTGATTATACTAATGTAATACTGCACATAATAATATTATTGTATATTATATATATATATAAAGTATTAAATTAGTATAATCATATATATGTACATATATATATGCGGTGTGTATTACAGAATTATAATTGCAATACTATGATAAATTAGTAATTCGTATGATTACATGCATATGTTTATATATTTTCCGTTCATGTGTATATCTGCCTTTGACCGCTGTATAGGTCACATCTGTTTATTTATGGCCGTGCTTTGGTGCAGAGGCTGTAATAATACGGCACGCTGTGTAGCTCGCGGGTGCACCTGTGGAGGGAGGTTGTCTTTACCTGAGGCTGTTGCGCTCGTTTCATTTAGCTCTGCCGCAGCAACCGAGCGAGGGAGAAGATGCTCAGCTGTATTTAGTTGGATTTGACGAAAGAAGTTGGGTTAGCGAGAACCGCGGAACGAATTTCTCTCATGGTATTGATTCTTCGCATTCGCTTTAGTAGCTGCTTACCCTGTGCGGTAGAGTTTACCCTTTCACGTGCGCTGGTTATAAATAATGGATAGGGTAATGTCACATCATGTAGGGTAAGGTGGGGTAAGAAGGCCAGGTAATATCATGTAAGATGAGGTGATGTCATGTTAACCAGGTTAGGTAAAGTCATGTAAGGTAAGGAAATGTAATGTAGAATCAGGTTGTCATGTCATATAAGTAATGTATTGTAAAGTGAGGTGAAGTAATGTCAGGTGAGATCGGTTAAGTGAGGTTAGCAGGTTAGACAAGGTGTAGTAAATAAAGGTAACGTATTAAGGTGATGTAAGAATAGATAAGGTATGGTATATAGTAATGTAATGTAAGCTAAGGCCTGCTTGGGTAAAGTAATGCAAAACTGGAAAACACAATGTAAATTCATTGCAAAGTAATAATTGCAATTGCATTAGCAAACATTTTTAGCACCAATTATTATTACTATTATTCGTATTATTATTATTATTATTATTATTATTATTATTATTATTATTATTATTATTATTATTATTATTATTATTATTATTATTATTATTATTATTATTATTATTATTATTATTATTATGCATTTAGTAAGCGCCTCTATCTAGTGATCAAGCATCAATCTATGGCGATGTGTAATTGTGAGTGAAGGACTTGCTCAGGATTCCTACACAGCAAACATCTCACAGGGACTCGAACCCATACTCCCCCGTTTTACAAGGCGAGCGCTCTAACCAATTGGCTGCCATGTCCCACAACGCGTTAAAGAAAATACATTTCTGATTGGCTTGATTTACATTACATTACGTAATCGGTTCGTCCTATCCAACATCTTGCTTACCCTGCGCGCGTCCAAGTCACCTTGCTTTGACATCAGCCGCCAGGCCTGCCATCTGCCGGCCAGATGCGCAGAGGCCGATAAGTCAGAGGCCTATAATAGTCACCAGCCTACCTGACGTCTCCTTTCATCTACCCAAGACACCACCTCCTCTTAAAGCTTCAGCGGTTTGACAATTACTTCATAAACGCAAAGGCAAACAGCGCAGAGTATACAATCAACGGTCACGCATTGACGGTCAACAAAGGCTTACCCAATCTTACAGGTGAGTCTCTACGGTAGAAGAGGGAGTTAGGAAAACCACAACAGAGTCCGTACACTTCGGTCGCCGGCGTACGCGTGATAATGGCGCCGAGGATTCTTATACAGGCTGAGGTCAGAATGTGAAACCGTTCGAGAGTTTCGCGTGTCGACCTGAATTGGAGAGACTTCGGTCTTTGTGAGGAGGTTGGCGGCTTTTTGTGGCTTTGGTTTTGTGAAGGGTTGAAGTGAAGGAGTTTTGTATGCTGCTGTTTGTAGAGTCTTTGGTTGTGGAGTTCATTAAAGGCTTACGTCGATCGGCGGTTGAGAATCTAGGTCAGCGCACAGATCGCACACACATGGTAGGTCGTCTGTTTGTTTGTTTGTTCGTGGTTGTTCTGCTCTCCGGCTGTCTGTTTGTATATCTCTCTCCTTCGTATGTTCATTCGTTCATTCATATTCAGTCAGTAAGTCAATCAGTAAATAAGTAAGAAAGTCAGTCAGTCATAAGTAAATTAGTCAGTCAGTCAGTCAGTAAGTCAGTCAGTCAGTCATAAGTAAGTCAGTCAGTCAGTCAGTCAACTATCTATCCACCCATCCATCCAACCATTCACCCATCCAGCCAGCCAGCCAGCCAGCCAGCCAGCCAGCCATCCAACCATCCATCCATCCATCCATCCAACCATTCACCCATCCAGCCAGCCAGCCAGCCAGCCAGCCAGCCAGCCAGCCAGTAAATTAGCCAGCCAGTCAGCACATGCTTATCCAGTAGAGCTAGAAGCACCCATGGTAGTCAGACAAAAACATTGCCAGAGGAATCGTAAATTAATCCCGGCAGAGTGGAATAAACGGATCGTGCTGCGAGCACCGACAAAGTCGCACTCAATCGGACCTGACAGTTTTCTTCTACAAAGCCGAACCTCCCTTCTATCATGAGCACGCCGACCCTCCCAAAATCCCTCCTTCAAACCGCCCCATCTCTCCCATCCATCCTTCCAAGTGTAAATACCCTGTCTTCCCTATTCTCTCCTACTTTCCCTTCCCTACCCATGTAGGTGTCCGGGTAGGTCTCCTTCGGTTCATTCTACTCCTATCTCCCTTCTCAATTCTCACTCCTTCCCCCTCAAAGCGTCTTACTATTTGCCCCTCTCCCTTCCTCCCACCCCAAAGGGTTTACCTTCTTCATTCCCCAATGGTACCCCACTCCGATGACTTGCCCTCGATCCCACCACGAGGGCATCTCTCCGTTTCCCCAATGGTCTCCCTTCCTGCCTCTCGCCCCAAGGGTATCCCTCCCTTCTCACTCCAAAGAGCCTTCCTCCTTAATCCCCAATGGTTTCCCTCGCTGTACCCCACCTCAAAGTAGGTTTCCCCTCCTTCCCACCCCGAGGGGGTTCCCCAGCAGTTCACAGGATCGTTTCTATCAGCCGCCGGCCGAGTTTATTCAGCTGATAAACGGCGGACGATACACTCTCTCCGGTCTGTCTGTCTTTCTGTCTGTCTCTGTCTGTCTCTGTCTATCTGTCTGTCTCTCTTTCTGGTCTCTCTCGTCTTTGTGGTCGACGATCGTAGACTTTGAGTTGAGCCGATGAAGACGAAGAAGCCATCTAATATTAAAAGCCAACGAGAGAGACTTTGCTTTCATAGATACACACGCACGCACGCACGCACGCACGCACGCACGCACGCACGCACACACACACACAGACACACACACACACACACACACACACACACACACAGATGCCCACTCACTTCTCGGAGCATTGTATCTGTCTATGTGAAGATTATGTTCGTTTGTGTATATGAGTGCATGTATGTATGCATGTAGGTGTGTATGTATGTATGTATGTATGTACGTATGTATGTATGTATGTATGTATGTATGTATGTATGTATGTATGTATGTATGTATGTATGTATGTATGTATGTATGTATGTATGTATGTATGTATGTATGTATGTATGTATGTATGTATGTATGTATGTATGTATGTATGTATGTATGTATGTATGTATGCATGTATGTGTACGTGTATATATATATGTATATACATAAGCAAATATGTATGTCCATGTGTGTGTGTATAATTATGTGTATGTATGTATGGATAGATGTATTGTATGTAGGTGCTTCTTTGTATATCTTTGTGCGTATGTATGAACATGAAATGCACAAGTATTGTACTGCACGTTCTTAGGTTCTATTGTGGGGTGTTGTATTGCAGTGTTCTTAGGTTCTGTTGTGGGGTGTTGTATTGCAGCGTTCTTAGTTCTGTTGTGATGAATTATATTGCAGTGTTCTTAGTTGTGTTGTGGTGAGTTGACAAGTTGTATTATCGTGTAAACGGAAAATTACCTAACCGCACCTTAACTTGCCTTACCTTACCTTGCATTAGGCTATCTGCAGTGTATTTGGTTTTACTAGTGTCCTACTTTCGAGACTTAATTGGCCTAATAATTGGCCTAATTAGTCTAATCGGAACTATGGATCCGGCGGCCAAATTCAGCCAGTCTAGGTGTCACTTTCTAGACGAGATATCTAACACTTGGACGACGCCCGAAAGACAGGCAAACAAACAGAGACAGATATAAAGAGACAGACAGACAGACAGGCAGCCAGACAGACAGACAGACAGACAGACAGACAGACAGACAGACAGACAGACAGACATGGGTGCTATTTATGTTTGGCATTTTAATTAAAATATGATTAGAAGTGTAACATTATTTTAATTAAATCAGATAAACAGATTATTGTCTGTAACGATGAAACCGACATAGCGTCAGTTCGTAGCACAAACCCAGAGGTGTTTGGTGATCTCTCAGCTGTCACTGTTACTGCGAGATTCTTCAGACGGTCTTTCATCTATTTTGTAGAGATTGCGGATGACGGATGGTCGCCCATTCTGAAAGTGTTCTAGAAATCTTCTCGCTTCCGAGTTTCAATTTTCGACTGCCAAGAAATTCTGTCCACTGGATATCGACCCTGACCAAGTGACGTAAGTGCTGATCGAGTGACGTCAGTGTTGATCGAGTGACGTCAGTGCGGATCGGGTGACGTCAGTGCTGATCAAATGATGTCCCTACTGACGCATGCGTAGAACTTGAAGAAGTTTCTGTTTTTGAATGATCCAAAAATCTAGCTGGACTGGACACTGCAACCGTCAAACAGGATCAAGGAATTTATAAACTTCAGCTCTGACTACTTTGCAACGTTCTGTGTTTTTTATGAAAAGATTGATTTACTTAATAACCGGTGAAATAAGAGTCGGAAATCTCTAAAACGTTGGATTTTGGTCAGAGTAGAAATTTCTTGCAGTCGGTAAACTCATTTCAGGAATGGTATACCTGCGGACTTTGGAGATGCTACGAACTGTTGGAGTCTGTTGAGAGATATTCTCTATTTGTGTCGCAAATAACTAGAAGATACGGTGGAATAACTCGGTGAAAATCTAGTCACGAAATGACCGACTCAAAAACGGATTCTTTTGAATGACCTAGAACATTTTCAGGAAGATAATTTATTCAGATCTTGCTCGGTGAGACAGTCTTTAAAGAACTTTCTGTCAACGTTCCGGCTAAAATGTCCGAGTTAACATCTTCGCAGAGTCCGAAGAAACTCTCGGGACTCTACTACGAAAACACGGTCATCGACAGGAAGGGGAGAATTCGTAAGCTAAAACCCCCCGTGGCCGTTAAGCCACGGGTTCTGTCGACCCAACCCCTCATTCTCAGAGACTCCCCAGGTGAAGGACAAGAGATTCAGCACCAGAATGATAGCTTGAACATTCAGCCTAACCTCAACTCAAGAAACATCCTTGAATTCAATTCCAACGAAACGACGAACATTCAGAGAGAGTTTAGAAATACCGGTGAGGTTCTCGACAACGATGCGGACCGCCTTGGCTGTTCTGAACCGGTCTGGCAAGAGAGACCAGGCGCCAAACAGATCTCCGACCCTGAATCGTGCAAACAAGGAGTGGTTACCACTGAGCAAGATGTTACCCGCGACCGACAAGGAGTGGTGACCCATAAGCTGGATATCATCACCGATGTTGACAACTACAAAGAGGTCCTCATAAAGAGCGCACAGCTGAGGTTTAAGGTCCAGAAGATTCGCAAGCACAAGATCGATAGAATCGAGGATGGCATTGTTACTGCCGCTGCTCCTGATAAAGATGATGTTGATGCTACAAACGAACATCTGCCTCAGCAACCGACGCAAGAACTCAACCGCAACGTTTACGAGCTCGCACTTGAAACCCTCGAAGATGACGAAGACGACGATGAAGATGACGACGAAGATGACGATGAAGATGATGATGTAGATGGAGGCGCGCCTAGTCGCCGCAGCGAAAGTCCGGACACTCTGGTTGAGCGGATACTGGAAAACATGGGTGACGATGGGGTCGTTGTAGACTTCGACGGCGATCCAACAGCTCCGGAGAAACCACCGAGAAGGAAGCTCTACAATCGTGAGAAATCCTTCTCCGACGAAATCCTCGAACGATTCGGAGAGACGACGACGACGCAGAGGTCACCAGGTGTCGCTCCGACGGTCAGAAACTATAAAACCGAAGAGAGATCCACTAGTAGTAGCAGCAGCACAAAGCGTAACGGAGTGGATGATAGGAATGCGGTGTGGGTCCATGTCAGCGAAGAGCAACACGCGGAAAAGGAACGTCGGCATTCGGAGCTCTCATCCGCGGCAGCTGCGGCAGTCATTCGATTGGATAGGTACATCATCGATCAACAGCCAGTCGGTGATGTGGAACCGAAGATCAGTTACGCGGAACGAGAGGTCAGTGATGTGAATCCAAAGAGCACTCAAGTGGAACCGAAGATCAGTCACGACGAACCAAAGCTAAATCATGTAGATTCAAAGATCAGAGATGTGAAACCAAAGAACAGTCTGGTGAAACCAAAGATCAGCGATGCAGAACAAAGGAACCCCACATCGGAATCATCTTTTGTCACATCCACAGCGGCGTTACCCTCGGATGCTGTGAATCAGTCTACCGTCGTCGAAGCCCAGGTAATCTCGGATCTGTCGAACACTGCGGTTCAGCCAACCGAGACGGCGATTCAGTTGGCTGACTCGCAGCGGCTCATCCGCGAGAGAAGCCCGGAAGAGATCTTCGAGGAAATCGTGGAGGCGATGGGCGATACAGAGGGGGAGTACGAAGATCCCTTCTTCGTCGACTGGCCCGAGTTTTTTCCGGCGCCGAGAAAATCCCCGAAGAACATGAGAGGACTGAGAACGGGCGGAGTTCCGATCGACTACTCTGTCGAGAACGACTGGCTGTCTTTCTTCTACTGCAATCGGGTTAACGTTGCGGGTGGATCAGCCAATGCCAGTCCCTCTCAGAGGCGCTCATCTACAGGGAACCAGTCACAGACGGCTCCAAACTCCACGAGTGCTGTCGCAGATGGTGTTGGTATCTTCATGAACAGCAGTCTGTCTTCCTCCTCCTCTTGGATGGCTCGACCCGTCAGAGGAACCTTCCCGCGCACAAGTCCTCCGAAGAAGCCGACTACCTCTGAAGGGACGGAGGAGAAAGGCGACACTAGTCAGGTTCGGAAACAACCAGAAGAAGTGTCCTTGAGGTCAACAGAACCTACGGATGCTGTGATTCAGTCCAGAGAAAGACCAAGCTCCAGTTCCTCGAGGTCCGAGGAACAGACGGATTTCGTAATCGGGTCAAGCTCTGGACGTTCAAGCTCCACGCCCCAGAACCAACCAGATCTCCTACTAAGTGCTGCTTCTATCCTTCCTGCCTCCAGCAGTCAATCCTCGACAGAGAACCGCTTCGATTTCGCAAGAGACGACCAGGCTCACAGACAGAATTGTACAGAAGTCGATCCACAATCTGTAAGCAGTTCTCGAAGTGTCTTACAAACTTACGGGAACCTGGACAAGGACTTACGATCGGGACCCACGACCGTAGAACTGATTCAAGAATCGAACACAGATACCAAATCTCTGCCAGTTGAAAACCCCGAAATAGTCAACGCCACAGCCACAGAAAAATCGCCAGAATTAATCGCAAAGTCGAAAACTTTTTCAGTTGAAAACCCAGAAATAGTCGACACAACATTCATAGAAAAATCCCCAGAACTAATAGCGAAGCCCAACTCTTTGTCCATTGAAAATCCCGCAATAGTCAACGCAACATCCATACAAAAATCGCCAGAATTATTCGCGAAGCCCAAGTCTCTGCCAGTTGAACAACCTGAGAAAAGTAACCTTCAGAACCGCCCTCAGATCGATGCCACAGTAGACGAAAATCCGACTGAGTTACTGTTCGCTGCCTTGGACGCAGCATTCGAACGAAACATCGCTGGCACTGAAGTCAAGTCCTCAATAGAAAAAGACATTGACTCAGGCGATGACTCTGATGACACCTTGACGCCAGCGGTGTCGCGTGGTTCAGCGGATGACGTAAGTCATGCAGTCTTTGTGCAAAGTCATCGTGACGCTGCTGCGAGTAAACAGCTCTTGAAGCCAGAACCACGCGACACCGCTAACGATACAACAGGGTCAGTCAACCGTGAAATTGAGGACGAGAAAGTTAACGAAGCAAGACTCGAAGAATCTGGCGGTTTGGATCGATCTCTCGAAGATTCCAAACATCTGGAGAGTCAGACGGAAAGGACACGTGGCGATGTCGAAGCAGCTGTGGAAGAAGAGAAACGCTTGACTGCACACGAAATTGCCGAGCCGTCATGCATTACTGAACTTGGTGCCAGAACTGAATCGCACGGAAATGACGATTCACAACACATAGAAGAGAGTAGGGCAGAAATTGACGTTGATATTCCCGAAATTTCTGAAGTCAGTCAAGCGGAAAACACCGCTACAGGACCTTCGAACGATGCTGGAGAGACTGACATCGAACAGACGGTTGCAAATCGCCACTCTGTCGATCCGGTCACAGTTCATCAACCACATCCACCGAAGCGTGTCGTCAAGGTTCTCTCGGACGAGGTAACGACTCAGACGGTGATGCTGAAAATCGCCTGGCCGGCCTCAAAGCTGAGAGAACGTAGTCGCGATCGCTCAGAACAACCGTTCCGTGAACTCCAGTTGCGTCGGACGATACGCATGACTGAACCCGGAGGTAGCGTACCCCAGATTGGGCGACAAATCACCCCCGCGGTCCCAGCCCCTTCCCTAACGAACCAGCCCCATTCGGCATCAGCTTCCGGTGAACCGTTGAACGACCAAGCTGTCAATTCGCATAGCAACATTGTCGTCAATAGCAACCCTGTCGCCAATGACAACGGCGCCGGCAATAACAACGGCGTCCCCAGTAACAGCGGTGTCGTCACTAACAACGACATCGCCAGTAGCAACGACGTCGTCAATAGCAACGGCGTCTTAGCAACGCAGTCGTCCGCCGGTGCGGAATCATCACAACCACTTGTTCCGTCGTCAATGGCAACGAAACCGGACTTCGTCGTCGAATACGAGAACCAGGAACATTCGCACAACACGGAAGTGACGCACGACGCGACCGTCGACGTCACGCAGACGGACTCCGTCAAAGTGCTGCTCGTTCCCATGGAGACCGTTTACAAGGTACAGGACCTGAAGGAGATAGTGGCGGCGGTCGGAAGGACGATACTCAACGATTCTCGGCGGATTCCCGTCGAGTCAAACGTTCGAGTCACTTGTGAGGCAGTCCAGAGCAAGTCCTGCGCCTCTGTACAGGACAGGGACGTAACCGTCATCAAGAACACAATACTCGACACTTACAACTCGACGACGAACTCTCCGCCGGTCAAAGCCTCCGAGGCCGAGTAGCATTTGCTGAGCCGAGAGACCAGGTGCACTGGGGTTTGTGCGGGCGGGGAATATCGTCGATTTATGCATCTTACTTGACTAGTGTATTGCTTCCGGACGTTATAAATGTTCAGATGTATACATACATACATACTTACAAACATACAAACAAACATAAATACATACATACTTACTTACATAAATACATACAAACATACATACATAGTGACATGCATGCAACATACATACATACATACATACACCACATGCATATATATACATATATACAAGAACATACTATATACATACACAGATACTTGAGTAAATATTTACACGTATGCACATACACATACAGACAGACATACAGACAAGCATACGAAACAAACATATACGTAGATACTCACTCAGTGCCTTCGTGTAATGAGACCAGTTCTTCGAGCGTCAGCACAGACGCATAATAAAACTGGAGTGTATGCGGACATGTCTGCTACGGAAAGGCACTATACCAAGTGCCATGATGATATGATGATATGATATGATGATGTAAAGATATGATATGATGATATGACGATATGATATGGTGATGTGAAGACATGCTATGATATGGTGATGTGATGTGATGATATTATGATGTGATGATATGACATGATATGATATGATGATGTGATGATATAGCTACTACCTTTTCTTTATTTATACCCAAACTCGGTGTCACCTGGAAGGTGTTAACTTACCTTCAGCGTTAACTGAATTACACTGCTGTAAAGTTTACTGTTGGCTGCGGTGATTGTCACAATTGTTTATACTGTAATAATATTAAGATGACAGCGAGGAGAGAGAGATTTGTGAATGGAAAAAGTTTTCCTCGACAACTTGAAAGCTATGGCGAATGTCACCATTTACATAATAAACATAGACACACAAAGATAAGCGCATTTAAATATGGACTTGTATGGGCCCATATCAGGGCATAGTTTAACTGTATAACTAGTGGGACAAATGTCCCAGTAGTCTTAGGATTTGTCCCAGTAGTTAGGCTGATTTGTCCCAGGCAATGTATGTTTAAAGTATAACTAGTGGGACAAACTGTTGCAAGAGTTTTAAGATTTGCCCCAGTAGTAAAATAAGAATCAGTAAAACGCAGTGTCAGGAAATTCCGAAAAAAGGTCATAAACCTTTTCGGGGGATGAAGTCCTAAAAAAGGTCATCAAAGGTTTTTGGAGAGGAATTCAAACAAAGGTCATCAACTTGATCCATGGCTGATTTTGTCCCAGTAGTCTAAATTCCTTAAAATATGCACTGGTCCATATATGTAATACAATATATGTAAATGTGTATATAGAAAACCCGTTGATAGACACTCAGAAAAGTTACAGAAACACTCTCTGGTCTCTCTGGCCATCGGACTCGGACCTCGACTGGACATGGTTCAGTTATGGGACTTATATAGCACCCCTCCGAGATGACCTATACTCCGAGGCGTTCACAGCCCAACTCCAACTCTGATGCTTTTAAAAGGTGTAATAATTTAACAAAGCCGTCATGGAGTGTGTTCTGGCATCAGACAGTTCGTGTCTGTGAGCTTTCTAGCAACATTAGTATCTGTTTCCAATAGACTGACCTTTAGACATGACCACGACGACCAAAGAGGAGACACAGTTGTCAATTTCCTACAACGCTGGCCTTGTAACGCGGAGAGTATGCGGATCTGATCCTCATCCCATCAGACGGTTACTGTGTAGGGACCTTGAGCAAGTCCTTCACTTACAACTACTCAGCGCCATCGATTGATACTTGGTCACTAGATAGTGGCGCTTAATATATGCGAAATATTAATTAGCCCTGTCCTGCTACCTGTCTAATGCACAAGGAGACATCTACCGATGATGTACCAAAACCAATCTGCAATCAGGTCAATATCCAGAAGATCAGTCCACTAAGACAGATGGATTAGATTAGCTTAGATAATCTCCCAATTTACGTTGATACTCTCTTACCGAACATAAAAGGATGGAGGGCTTAGCGGTCGTCAGATGACGTGGAGTTCAAGGTAAGGTCACAACCCCAAGTAGGCTAATCCGGCTCATTGCTTGTTGAATCCACTATACAAAACCTAGCGAACATCTGCCTAACGCAACGGTCAAGGTAAGTTCTATAAATCCACAGACAATGTCTTCGGACATTGGTTTCCCAGATCGTTTTAATAGTAATAGCAAATTTGTGTAGAACCATCTCCAGAAAAACGAATCAGACGCGATTATGTACTTTTAAATACATTTATTATTCGATAATCTGTTCTCTCGATGGATATAAGTAAAATGTTAATAATACAAGTAATAGTTTTAAATATAATAATAATAACATTCCTATCATTATAATTTCGAGAATGAATGAATTATTATTATTATCATTATTATTATTTTTGCCCCGGGGTATCAAAGATCCCCAGGTAGATAAAACATTGTCCGGAGACATATAAAAGAAAAAAAATTATTCCTGGAACGGCCGAGCGACTTTTTGCTGCGATATTGTTAAGGAACCTAGGTGAGCGACTGCATTAAAGCGTTGAATAATGATTGATAAGCTTTGAAACAGGAAGCTTGTTTCCCTGTTGTCGAAAGAGATGTTGGTCCGATGCCTGCCTTTATCTGCTATCAACGACATGCCGTTATGGTTCACTGGTCCAAGAGTTTCAATTGCCACCGGAATGAAAATATGTGTATGCTGAAAATTAATTATTAACCTTATTATTTTTTTTACCCCCGAGGTAGGCCTACATATAATCCCTCAGGAGTCAGATACTAAATATGTGAAAATTAATCTCATATTATTATTATTATTATTATTTTTTTTTTATGCCCCGAGGTACATATATTATTATTATTATTATTATTATTATTATTATTATTATTATTATTATTATTATTATTATTATTATTATTATTATTATTATTATTATTATTATTATTATTATTATTATTATTATTATTATTATTATTATTATTGTTGTTGTTGTTGTTGTTATTATTGTTATTATTGTTATTATTATTATTATTATTATTATTATTATTATTATTATTACTACTACTACTACTACTACTACTACTACTACTACTACTACTACTACTACTACTACTATTACTATTACTATTAATACTACCATTATCATTATAAGAATAGTTATAGCAACAAACAACAGGAATAGTAATTTCTTATAATTTATATAATATAAATGAAAAGTTATTACTAATAAATCCTAAGTAATAACACAAATACCAAGATGTTCAGCCATAAATATGTCAAAATTGAAACCGATATAATGTTTTATGGTGACGTGGAGTCACTCTTCAAAGAGTTAGAGTTAATACCTCCACCTCTGCTTTCCTGTGTCTTCCTCTTACTGCCTGCGTCCTTGTCCGCTTCTGTGTATGTATGTTTACGGGTTCAGTCGACCGTGACGATTTCAAAACCCAGTCAAGCTCGCCAGTTCTTTAGGCAACAGTAATTCGTGCGTAACAGCGAACGCCACATTCAGCCAAGCGAGGGTGCCCCATTGCTTTGCACCCACTTTCATCGAACCATCAAACGGGTGATGCAGGGCGAACCAAAGGCGCTGGAACCGTTACAAGAGTAGGGGGTTGAATTTTGGGCGGTTTTTTCTAGACATCGAGAAATGATGGCCAGATCGTTTCAAAGATGTTTAGGCAGTGAAAGCTTTCGCGATTTTTCTGAAGAAGAAGAGCAGTCCTTTAAGCTAACCTCTGAGAGGCATTCATCGGTATGAGGTGCTAGCGACTTCATTTTCTTTGCCTCGGCGCATGGAGCAATTTAATCTAATCCAATCTAATGACTTCTATAGCGCCGCTATCAAAATTCCCAAGATGATTCGATGGTCGCTGAGAGTGAAATCGGAAGAACATATCATAATCTATTGGAGAAGCCAGATTGAAATACAACAGATCAGATACTAGCAGCTCTCTGTCTCTGTCTCTCTGTCTCTCTCTGTCTCTGAGTGAGAAAGACATTGAGAGACAGAGAACGAGAGAGATAGACAGAGAGTGAGAAAGACAGAGAGAGAGAGAGACACAGAGAGAGGTAGACAGAGACGGAGTGAGAAAGACTGACAGAGACATAAAGAGAGAGAGACAGAGACAGAGACAGAAGTGAGAAAGACAGAGAGAGAGACGGAGAGAGAGAGAGAGAGAGAGAGAGAGAGAGAGAGAGAGAGAGAGAGAGAGAGAGAGAGAGAGAGAGAGAGAGAGAGAGAGAGAGAGAGAGAGAGAGAGAGAGAGAGAGAGAGAGAGAGAGAGAGAGACAGAGACAGAGACAGAGACAGAGACAGAGACAGAGAGAGACAGAGTTGTAAAAAAAGAGAGTGGGTAGACCGACGCAATGTCAGTGTATAGACTTCATCATCTCTGGATTCCTGTGCCAAGTGAACTGTGGCCAAACAAGGCACCACAACCAATCGTCATCGTGTCTCACTCGATACCTAAATAATATACCTAAACATCTTACTATATATATGTACACATAGTCACTATTTATATCTGTATATATATATATATATTTATATATATATCATATGTTAATGTAGAGTAAAAATACGTCTTATACGGGCCTATAAATGCATTTCTCGATATACTCATATATACATCTATTTTGCTATATATAGTGTATACATGGTTTAAATTATACACTGTAGCGTAGTATATATATAGGCATACTAAAGTACTACTCAATGTATATATATACATATAGATATATATACATATATATGTATATATAAAAGTATTACGCATATGTATGTAGTTTCAACGTACACACTATGCTGAATACAAATATATCTCTGTATATATCTTATGCATGTTGATGTATGTTCTAAACGTTCAGCCTGTAAGGTCCTGTCGTACACAACTACACATACCTATAGATACTTTATACTTGAATGCGTATATATACAGCCAACGTGGGCTGAGGGTAAAACTACTTACCCTGCAACTAAATACCAACCGAACTGAAACGCTTCCAGTCTGAGGAACTGCCACACATACTTGTGCTACGCAGGGCATCTGAGCAATTCAGCGTGGTATGTGAGCGTCGTGTGACTGAGGGGCAGTCTCAAAGTGGACAAATTCGGTCAGTCATTATGTCGACACGATCGCCTCTTGCATAGCGAAGGATGTTCGTCTAACGTTTCCGTTTCGACCTGACTTCACCGGAAAGTTTAGAAGATTCGTACGTTGAGCCCTGCACGCTCACCTTTACAGGTAGGACCTTATCGTAATCGTAATTGTAAACACCAAATTTCTAAAGGGCTGTTCGAAAGCTAAGCGCAGGGCACCAGTTTATTCACGAGCGCTGGGTTGAGACAGAGGGGGTTGTCCAAGGACGTCCAGTGGAGATCCGAATCTGGTTGCAGAGAATGCAGAGAGGAGGCAACATAGTGAGGTAACGTCGTAGTAGGAATTAACGATGCGGAAGTTATAACAATGCAAAGCGGCCTTTTCGTCTTTTAACTTGTCGGTACGCCTTTGATGTGGTCGGTGGTTAAGCCCTTGATCTAGTCCGATTCAGGTCGTTGTAACAGCAGTTGTCAAAATGTGAATGGGTATGAGTTAATCGTAAAAAAAACTGCCAGCCATTATCTACTGGCCCTGCCCTGTGTTATGTGAGAGTATACGCATTACGCATGCTAAGCCGACGAGACAAGGTGATGCGATCGGGGTAATGTAGTATAATTTGTGTAGCATGTGTATTCTGTTGTAGTGTTATTGCAGTGTAAGATTGTAGGATGGTGTCGGGTAGAGTAGTATAGTTTTGAGGAGTGTAGGTTAACTACCCATTTTTATCGATAAAACTTATGAAATGGACACTTTTACGTCCAGGTCGAACAACCTAACAAATTGTAATTGTAATTGGTAACTTCTATCGCGCCAGTGTCTAATGCACCAGGCATCAACCGATGATGTACCAAAACTAAGCCGTAGTCAGGTCAACATCCAGAAGATCAGTCCACTAAGACAGAGAGGCAGTCTATGGTGGATAAGCAATTTGAAAGAAGTAAGTTTTAAGTTGAGAACGAAATTACGCAAGCGACTGAGCAGAGCTCACAGATACAGGGAGAGGAAGAACCGCAAATACCAACGTTTCATGTGACCCAATCATTTCGTTTCTGCCCCATTAGTCACCCCTCCCCCATCGTTTGCAAGAGGGGCGACGACAGGCAACGACGCTCTCAACACACGACTCCACCACCACCAAGCAGTCCCTCGCAGATGGTTGACAACTACTTCACTTGAAGCGACCATCGATTTATGTCTTTGTCGTTATAGCTGCGCTATAGAAATAATTAAATTAGATTAAAATAATCAAATTAGATTAAATTAGATCCACTTCCTATACGTCTTACTTCAGCTAGTAAATTTGTTCATGTAATTAGAGATTGTCATGGTGCACTGCTAAGAGAAAAACAATCTGAGGCGCACTCTGCGCTGGACTAAGCAATGTCAAATGTCACTAAGAAAAGAACATTCATTAGTTAGCACACATTGCTCAGAATAATATAAATGTACATGTCTTTTTATAGCGCCAATGTGGCTCCGACCCTGCTTAGTTTTCAATGAAGTGATCGGATGAGATTCTGTTTGAATGAGCGCCGCGCCAGTTAGGATTTCCTTGTATACACGGACCTTGCTAGCCCAAGATTTAAATCTGTCAAATAAGCCATCTCTGGAAGGCTACCAGGAACCGCATGCAGAGGTGCATGCGACGTACGTTCTAACCAATACAGCTACTATTTACCACTAATGGCATGAAAGTGTAATTTCCTTTACTCAGATGTTCAAGAAGAATTGCAAGTAGCAATTTTACATACAGACATCAATATCAATATCTATGCACGTGTGTATGTATGTGTGTGTTCATGTGTGTGTATGTGTATGTGTTTGTATGTATATGTGTTTGTATGTATATGTGTGTGCGTGTTTGTGGGGGTGAGTATGTGTACATGAGTGTGTGTGGGGTGGGGTGTGTATATGTATATATATATATATATATATATATATATATATATATATATATATATATGTGCGTTTGTGTGTGTATATGTGTGTATGTTTGCTGGGCTCCCTAAAGCGCGCCTTTCATCTCTGCAGTCTGTTCTGAATGCGGTTGCCCGTTTTCCTCGCTTCTCTCACATAACTACCTTTATGACTGATGTACTTCACTGGCTTCCTGTTGCTTCCCGCATCCAATACAAGGTTCTTCTCCTGATCTCTAGGACTCAACTGGGAAAAGCTCCTAAATACCTCTGTGACCTAATGCGCAAACCTCTATCTGCTCTGTCTTCCCGCCCTCTTCGGTCTGCTGACCGCTTTGATCTTCTTGTCCCTCGCGCAAGGACTTCGATGGCTCAGCATCGTGCTTTTGCCATCCTTGGCCCTTCCCTTTGGAATGACCTGCCCCCTCTCTCCGTAGCAAGATATTGCTTGGGATCTCGCCTTCTTCTCTCCGCTGCCTACAGACCTTTCTTTTCCCTCGGGGCTGACACGCTGGGAGCGCCTCTGAATAGTCTATGCTGTGAGAGGCGCTTTATAAATAATCATATAAGATAAGATAAGATAAGATATGTATACGCGTGGGTCTGTGTTTGAACATACAACAGGATTCGCAGTAACAGCTTTAATGTGCTTTGGGGGTTTCTCGCGAAGTCGGTGTTGACATTTAGGGTAACATAGTTTTACCCCAGTATTGTATTTACGACCGCAGTTTAATGTCCCACCAGAGAGCAACACAACGGGGACATGGCCTCCCGTACAATGGATCTTGACTCAGCTTGCGTATAATTTATACACCGTGTGTCATAAATAAACGGCACTTTATCCTGAAGACAAAGAATAATGTTTGTATATATGTGTATATATGTGTATTTTGTTACAACGTGTCCCTTTATTTAATTTCAAAGAAATTCTGAGTGTTTTTAACAATGGAAAGAGGGTAATTAATCTGTGTCGGAAGATTCCTTGGCCCACTGATTTGGTTGCGTTGAGCAAGCCATAAGGCTGCAGGCTACTATAGTATACTTAAGGGCGAGGAAGATTCGTTGCATATAGCCTGTAGTCATCACAAGATAGCTGTATAGGCACAGGCTATTTTTAAGCCTAATAGGCTAGTTGTATAAGGCCTATTTGTAGTCTAAAGAGCCAGTTATATAGGAGGTTTTGCCAGTCAGCGTTTTGTGAGGAACTAAAAGGCGCTATATTAAGTATTTTTATACATGTATACATGCATACATGCATTCACACATACATACATACATACATACATACATACATACATACATACATACATACATACATACATACATACATACATATATGCATAAATACTAAAATTATTAAGCTACTAATATCTGATCCATCCTACGAACTCACCAGAACCTCACCTCTTCATATCTGTCCACAATTCTTTCACTCAAAACTGAAAACACTGCTCTTTCACAAAATTAATCTTATCACGATTCCTCCTCTTCCCCTTTACTCTCTCGTCGCTTCAATTCTAAACGCCATCCAATATATAGCCGTCTGACTGTCTGTATGCTCAACCCATTGGATCTTGACAAGGAACTGATATTGACCCTTCCTGCCTATAGATTTTGTTTTGACTGAGCGCCTGTGAATAAGCTGATTCCAGCGACTTCGCTTTTTACGCGCAGTAGAAATCTCGAGATTACGATTACATTAGGGTATTATTCTGTAGCCCCAATATGCTGCTTGTAGGATATGGCTGAGTGTCTCTGAGACCTTCAGGAGCGCCATATACATTTCGATTGCTTGATTTATTGATTGATGGATTGATTGATTGACTGATTGATTGATTGATTGATTGATTGATTGATTGATTGATTGATTGATTGATTGATTGATACATCCATTCATTCATTGATTCATTTGTAAGCCTGTATTCATATTTCTTTCTTGTAGGATACGATGAACTGCATATTAGGATATAGTCTTCTCATTCTCAACGTCATTCGATCGACTCTTGGACAAGCAACAGGTATTCGACATACATAGTATTACATATACGCAAGTACGCTTGCATGCGTACAAGCATATTATAATAATTTTTTTTCTCCAAGATACATATGATCCCTCGGAATTGCAAAACTGAGGGACCATTGTTCTGGTATGGCTAGTCCTTACAGATAGTTTAATCGGTGAGAAAGGTGCTACAAAAGCGACTGTATTGAAGCGCTGGATATACATGGATAAGAGCTCAAAGAGAATAGTAGTTTCTATGTTGTCTCCTGATATTTGGGCAAGGTGGTAGCCGAGGAGGTTGATCAATGCAAGGCTATCTTGGTTTATTGGATCCAGAGTTTCAAAGGCCAAAGCACAAAGCCATACGATGACAAAATATTTGGATGTTTTTCTATCTGCTGCTATCTCGACAGCAGCATCCGCAACCTCAGCTGATCTGATGCGGTACGATTCTGCCAGGGTGTCGATGACAGCGGCGTCCCAGGCAAGGCATTTGCCACCCTCCCCATGAGATGAGAGTCACACCATCAGGACGTCTCCCATCAGACCTGGCGAGTCCAGTAGGCTCCTTTGTAGCCGAGAAGCCAGCTTTGGTTAGGCCACACCAAATGAATTCGTTTGATCATGCGTGTCTGGCAGTACGACCCGACCCAAGGCTGCATGACAAGCCACGTGAGCCATCCTCTTGGACCGTCCCTCCACAAGGGCGTTCGTGAGGACCATATCAATCGGCCCCGAAGCGCAGTCCTGTTGCAGTACGGACTGCCTTGCCATTTAGCCTCAGTCCGCAAGCGCTTGTGGTGAGTGCTAGAAGGCAATCACCTGTCCTGCATGCGGTGAGGCGACTGCCCTCTGCCTGGTCCGGTGGTAATCCGTTGTTATCGAGGCCTCTAAAGCTGCTAGGTCTTTCATAATGAGATGGTGATCCCAGGCACACGGCTTATGGTTTCTTCAAGGAATGGAGCATCCGATTCAGTTAGCCATTGTTCTTGGGCCATTACAAAAGAGCAGTCTTGGGGCACATATTATTATTGTTATTATTAATACTAATAATATTATTGTGATTATTGTTGTTGAATTTCGTCGTCGAACGAAGCCTATCACATTACTTTTGAAGATGCAATCATGCAAGCAAAAATGGAACAGAGTTGAAAAATATATACCGTCTCTCAAAAGTAGTTAAAGGTGTTTAATTTATTTAAGGCATTGCTTTTATTTAAGTTTAAGTTTAATTTAATGTAAGGCATATTTTGTTCGATGGAACTATTACTAATTATTTGTTGTTGATGGGGCCTAACGTTTCCATAGCCAGGGATGAAGACTTGAGGAAGGCGTTGTATTTTTGGTTCTTTCTGTGGTTCTTTGGTTCTTTCTGTGGATCCGGCTCGAGAGGCTGTTGGGAGGAGATAAGAGGGCGCGAGCGTATCCACCACCGTGGTGTCCCACACCAGGCCCCTGTCGGCTCTCCAAGGGATGAGGATTATGCCATCCGGTCTTTTGCCGTCTGATCGCTAAGGTCCTGTGGATCCGTAGCCATCAGGAAACCGGGTTTAGATAGGGCTCGGCAGATCAGGTCGTTGAGAACACCGTCTCTAGCCACACGTCCAAAGTCTAGTGCGCAAGGCAGGCCGTGTGTGACTCGGACGGTGATAAGTGTGCCGCAGGCACAACAGTAAGGTTCGCATATGTTATTATTATTATTATTATTATTATTATTATTATTATTATTATTATTATTATTATTATTATTATTATTATTATTATTATTATTATTATTATTATTATTATTATTATTATTATTATTATTATTATTATTATTATTATTATTATTATTAGTAACTGTGGTATCATTATTGTAATTATGGATGTTGTTGAATTTGATGGTCGAATTAAGAGCAGCCACACCACTGTAAGACGAAGCCTTTTCACATTGAAGATTGAACGGAGCTGGAAAATATATAATATCTAGTAAAAATTATTATTATTATTATTATTATTATTATTATTATTATTGTTGTTGTTGTTGTTATTATTATTATTATTATTATTATTATTATTATTATTATTATTATTACTTTTTTAACCCGAGGTTTTTTAAGATCCCTCAGGTGCTCAAAACTACTCCGGAGATATGGTTGTTATTATTACTATTTTTATTATTATTATTATTATTATTATTATTATTATTATTATTATTATTATTATTATTATTATTATTATTTATATACATATCAAGATATTTAATAAATATAATAGTAGTCATAGTAATAATAGCAATAATAATAATAATACCATGATTTACCTTTTCATCACCATACCTTGCCCAATACCACACCTATCTTTTCTACTGCAGGCTATGACTGTTGCGGCATTTACATGATGGACACCAGCGGACGCGTTGCCATAGAAACGCGACGTCAGCTGACTTCCGGTTCATACGTGGCGCTCCGAGTGCGCGTCTGCACCACGGAACCAGTCTCCGTTCAAATATGGCGGCGGGTGAACGATAATACGTTGAACTTCCGGTGGCAGACGGTCATCCGACCTGTGCTCAGTCAGACCATGAGGACCTTCGTAACGGTCAGTTTACGATGACCACTTCGATTGTCCACTGCTCTTGTGCAGTGACGGTAATGGTAATTGCAAATTTATATAGCGCCACTTCATGAGAGAGACTCGTCAGAGGTTCCCCAACTTCTGTAGCGCCGCAATCGTAATTAGGTTAAGTTGTAAGTGAAAGAGGTAGCGGGTTGATACATTACCATCAACATTAGCATTAGTTTTAGCATTTAACACGATGTTTTCATTGATTTTAATATCATTTCTGTCATCGCCATTACCGTAACCACCATTGTCAATGACTTTACCACTACCACTGTCATATAATTACCAGTTCCGACAGAGGTATGTAAATAAGTGTACCACCTTTACCGTCGTTATATATATATATATATATATATATATATATATATATATATATATATATATATATATATATATATATATATATATATATATATATATATATATATATATATATATATATATATATATATATATATATATATATATATATATATATATATATTAAAATCTTTATTGCAACCAACAACAAAATAATAACGGAATAAATATACATACGCATACACGTATATACATACATTATATATATATATACATACTTACTTTCTTACATACATATGTACACGCATACATATATACACAGACAAATACATACGTACATACATACATATACACACAAACAAACACACATATATAGATGCATACATGGACATACTGTACATGTTTTGCAGGTGAATTTCAATTCGTCGCTGGATATAACGAGCGATGATCGGTTAGGTCTTTACAGTCCGGCCAACAGTTCCAATCTGGCTATCCCCTACGGGTTTGACGCAGCCACTGACTACCTGTACCACACCTCTGCCTCCTTCGACAGCTTCAGCGCCTTCTCCGACTCCGTTCAGGTCACGACCGATGACCTCCGATGGCCAAGGTCATTCAACGGATCCATTTTCTTCTGTCGCCAGCCAGGTAATTCCGCCGCGTACGCATATAGAAGATTCAGTGGGACACGGTAGGCGAATACTTAAAACGCTCTCTTTAGACACCTTTAAGACGTGGTCAAGTGATGCTATATAAGAATGGTGCCAGGTGGCAGCATAGATTAACCTCTTTTTGGAGGCCGGATGTTTTGTCTTCAGAAACCAGTAAGACATTTGTCAAGCGATGTTATACATGCTTCAGACGAGAAGAGCGCTCACACTAACTCCGCCGCTGCTAGTACTCTGGCAGTGCCAGTCCCAAGCCTGAATAAAGGAGGAAGGTGACGCTAATGATCCTCGTTATCAAACGGTGTCGTTAAACTGAAACCACTATCACTAACGCTTAGCCTGTAACGCTCAGTGTACGGGTTCGATCCTCCGCTCAGGCGATCACTTTGTGAGAACAATGGGCAAGTCATTAACTCAGAATTGCTCAGCGCCATCGATGTTCTGTCGTTTGGTTCTGTGTGCATTTAT
The DNA here is from genome assembly GCA_963556255.1 of Allolobophora icterica. Lineage (NCBI taxonomy): Eukaryota > Metazoa > Annelida > Clitellata > Crassiclitellata > Lumbricidae > Allolobophora > Allolobophora icterica. Next base: position 1,672,632 of record OY744607.1, on the reverse strand, counting down.
GAACTTTGGAAGGAGGGCAATATCAAATACAGTTTTTTTTATATTGTATTGTATCAAATACAGTTGTATTGTATTGTATCAAATACAGTTGAATTGTATAGTATGACATAATGAATGCATCCAGAGTTTAAACGACATCTTGTGGCATCAAAGCCCGATGACGTTGACATAAACTGTGTTTTTAGTAGTTTTCTCCTTTTCTGGCATAATAAGGAGGAAGAGGAACTCGTTTAATTAGCCTTTACTGTAACTTATAAATTTTATACATCGCTTGAAAGAGGTGTCTAGATTATATGTACCAGAATGTGACTTGTAAATTATATTTATCCTTAAAAGAGGTGTCTAAGAGTAGACGTATTCCAGAATGATTAGAATGGAGTAACCATGCAGAACTTTCTATAGTACTTAACGACACCTTTTGGCTGCCAGGACCGTTAACGTCGTCCTCCTCGTTAACCAGGCTTGAGACTAGCACTACCAGAGTACGGTCAGTGGCGAACTGAATAACCAGAATGTGTATTCCAGTGTACGGTAATCGATCATTAGTTTCCAGGTTTAACGTCTTCATATGACATCAAAGGCCGTTGACGACAATTTGAAAGTAAATATATATATATATATATATATATATATATATATACATATATTGTGGAAGTCTTGGCCCTTCCACCCCCTTTCTTTCATTTTGGACTCGGCCGTCCGGCTACGATGCATGCCTGCCGGCCTGTGTTGATACCTGCCAGCCAGCCTCGGTGCCTGCCTATGTCGATGCATGCCAGCCAGACACGATACACGATACCCGCAGGTATCGATACACGATACACGATACACGATACACGATACCCGCAGGTATCGATACACGATACACGATACACGATACCCGCAGGTATCGATACACGATACACGATACACGATACCCGCAGGTATCGATACACGATACACGATACACGATACCCGCAGGTATCGATACACGATACACGATACTCGATACACGATACACGATACACGATACACGATACCCGCAGGTATCGATACACGATACACGATACACGATACCCGCAGGTATCGATACTCGATACACGATACCCTGTATCGATACACGATACACGATACACGATACCCGCAGGTATCGATACACGATACACGATACCCGCAGGGATCGATACACGATACACGATACACGATACCCGCAGGTATCGATACACGATACACGATACACGATACCCGCAGGTATCGATACACGATACACGATACACGATACCCGCAGGTATCGATACACGATACACGATACTCGATACACGATACCCTGTATCGATACACGATACACGATACACGATACACGATACCCGCAGGTATCGATACCCGATACACGATACTCGATACACGATACCTGTATCGATACACGATACACGATACACGATACCCGCAGGTATCGATACACGATACACGATACTCGATACACGATACCCTGTATCGATACACTATATAAGGAGAAGACAAGGACAGTCAGCACGCACTTCGTCGGACTCACTCGGTCAGAGCACTGCGTCGGACGCACTCTGTCAGTCAGTCAGTCAGTCGGGGAAGACAGTCGGGGACTCACTCACACGCGGACACGGTCGGAGGAAGGTGTCGTCGGAGTCACTTCGTCGGAGGAGAGGAAACAGTCGGCGCTCGACCGGAAAGGACACTCGAGCGGACGGGCGAACTTAGTCGTCGAGTAGCGAAGTTAGTCGTCGTCGGCGGTGACAAGTGCGTGGCGCTTCGGAAGCGATTGCGAGCTGGACTGGGATCCACGTCGTCGCCTGGCGAACTTGGCGTCGCAAGCGTTGCGATACACGGACGGTAAAGCGTTGCGGTACATAAACTGTCAAGCGTTGCGATACACGGACTGTCAAGCGTGAGTAGCGAACGGTTTCATCGGCGAATTGTAGTGGCGGACAATCTTCTTCGGTAGAACTTGCGGTTTATTGTACATTGACGATTTGTAACTGTCACTTGATTCACCCGACGGGTAGTCGGTTTGTTTTACATGAATAAAACGATTGAACTGAACCAGAGTCTGAAGCCTTCAGCTTGACTAAGTGAAGCCGAACCACGGACATAGGAGTTGACACGCTGATACCTGGGAAGGGCCATCCTGGTCAGTAGCCTTGCCCCGGGTAGTTACGCTACAAAACTGGTACGCAGAAGTGCGGTGGAGTTGGATTCATTGCGAATTCTGGTTCTGTTCGTCGAGTCAAGAATTTTCGGATTTTACTACGTTGATCTACGGACTTCGGAAAAATGGCTTTCGCTGATGAAGGGGAAACGGTACGAAATACGCTGCTCGATCTCGCTGATTCGTATACTGACTCTCCGTTTCGTTTGATGCCTGCGGTTAAAGATTCGAAGGCTGCGGGAAAGATTAAGTCTGATCGAAGTGGACTTTTCCAGAGTATCGACTTCGATGCGTTAGAACCTGCGGTTACTGCCGACAGTGTAAGAAAAGAAACATCGGTCGTAAAGGAGACCTTATCGGACTCGCGATTGCTGGAGAACGTTGGAAACTTGCTCAGTTGCAAGATGACTTACATGAAGCCTGGAAAATTCGACGGGACCGGGTCCCTCGAATCGTTTCTAGCTCAGTTTGAAGTGTGTGCCAGGCACAACCAGTGGTCGAATGTGGACAAAGTGGATTTTCTTCGTTGTGCGTTGGACAAAGCGGCTACGCAGTTGTTGTGGGATTTCGGTGCCAAGTCCAATATCTCATACGAGCAACTCGTCGAAAGGTTACGCCAGAGATACGGAGCGGAAGGACAAGCTGAAACGTTTCGTGCTCAGCTTTATTACAGACGTCAACGCTCGGATGAAAGCCTGAGTGATTTGCTCCATGACATTCGTCGGTTAGTCGTGTTGGCTTACCCCGTACCGTCCAACGAGACAACAGAAATAGTTGCACGCGATGCTTTTCTGGAGGCGATCAGAGACAGGGAGTTATCGTTGAAAGTCAGGGAGAGGGAGCCTAAGTCGATTGACGAGGCTTACCGCATGGCGTTACGCCTTGGTGCTTATCAGCAGATGGCTGATGCGGATGAACGACGTCGGCCTCCCAACCGAGTCCGAGGAACTCAGGGCGTCGATGTGAATGAACAGCTTCGGACGCAGCTGGACAGTTTCTTCGCAGCCCAGCGGAGGAGACAGGAAGAATTCGAGGAAAAGATTTCTCGTCAGTTGGAGGAGCTTCGGAAGCATCCTCCGGCATTCGTGGACGATGGTCAAGTCAATTGGAACGGTGGAGCTTCAGTACGCCGTCAATCGTGTTTCAACTGTGGACGAGTCGGCCATTTTGCTCGGGAGTGTAGACAGCCACGCCGCTTTGGAGGTCAACGTCGGGACGGCGGGTTGACCAATTTCGAGGATGAGGCCACGGAAGAGACCGTGGTTACTAACCATACCACACGAGAACGACCTTTTACATTGTCGAACAACGCTATCTACGTTCGGGCCAACATACATCGACGGTCTCGTCTCTGTCTCATTGATACTGGGTCGGAGGTAAGCATCGTGCCTTCTTCTGATGTTGAGGGGTTGGAGTTGCAACCTACAACGAGGGTTTTGCTGGCTGCAAATGGTAATTCGATCCGAGTCCTTGGGGAAATTAGTGTTCCGCTTAAGATTTGGCGTGGTTTTGAGATTGTAACCAATTTTCTTGTATCGGATCAGGTCTTTGAGCCCATGCTTGGTATGAATTGGTTGCGTGAGAATCGTTGTCGCTTGGGCTTTGGCAATGGTGCTCTTTTTGTTGGTCGGAGACGTATTCCTTTGGTAAGAAGAGACGGTGCTTCTTGGTGTAGGCGCGTTGTGGTGGCCGAGGATGTGACTGTGCTCCCTCGTTCGCAAAGTAATGTTCTTGTTAAAACTGTGTATAGAGATTTGTCCGCAACGGCGCCGGCTTGGATGACGGAAGCGGCCGAGATTATGCAAGGGGTCCATGTTGCACGGGTGGTGGTCGATGATAACATGGGATCATCGCAAGTGCGGATGGTTAATTTAGGAAAGGAGCCTGCTATGTTAGCTAGGGACTTGTTAATAGGAGAGTTGCACCCTGTAGAAGTTGCAGATGAGATGGTGGACAAGAAAGAGAAAATGGTTGTGTCGGATTCTCCCGTAATTGGTAAGTTGATGGAGGATCTTCCGGAGGATGTGCCTCGGGAGGCAAAAGAGGAGTTGAGAAATATTTTGGTGAAGTATGTTGATGTGTTTTCCTCTTCAGAGATGGATTTAGGGAGGACGTCGATATGCGAACATCGTATTGAGACGGGAACAGCACAACCTGTTAGACAACCTTTGAGGAGGCAACCTTTTTCTGGTCGAGCGACTGTTTATTTGGACGATGTTGTAATTTTTGGGATTTCCTATAGGATGGAAATGGTCCTCCGACGCTTACGTACCGCAAGTTTGAAGCTGAAGCCGGATGCAGGTCATATTTTGCGGCGGACGATTTGTTTCCTTGGACATATTGTGTCTGCTTCAGGGGTCGTGTTGGACCCGACCAAGGTCCAAGAGGTGGTTTCTTGGCCTACTCCGCAGCATCTGGGAGAGGTGAAGGCTTTCCTTGAGTTATGCGCTTATTATTGGAGATTTATTTCTGGATTTTCATGCCTTGTTGAATCGCTGTTTGCTTTCGTTAAAAAGGGCAGAGCGTTTGTAGGCTGGTCCAAAGACGTGCAAAGTTTTTGCCAACGTTGTGAACCGTGCTGTCGCTATTGCCGTGGACAACCGCTTAAGCGTGGGCCGCTTAGGACGGCAGGGCGATGGGAGGAAGCAGCGACAGATGGAGTAGAGACTGTCTCTACCCCAATCAGGTCGGATCTCGAGTCAGCTGCATCGGCGGCGGAGGCGAATAGGCCGCCTGGTAGGGCTAAAATTAGGCCAGCCGAAGCTGGGTCCTTATTTACTAGTCCCGCCGCGCTTGGGAGTGATAGACCACGGCGAGCCATTCGGAAACCAACGCGGTATCAGTCGTAGTGGAGGCGCAACATAGGATTGTTGATCGGACTTTTTGAGATAATGGTTGTCACACGTTTTTCTGTTGCCTCTGCAGTTGATGTAGGCCCCTAATTGATGTTTCAGCGAGAAAGAGGAGTTTTCATCGCTGTTGATGTTACTCGAGAGTAGCAGTTTTGAATGCTTGTGTTGTTGACTAGGGACGTTGGGGTGATCATTGTCACAATTGTTTTCTGGGGTCTCTCAGCCGAATTGGCTGCTGTGTTGGGGTGATCGTTGTCACATTTATTTTCTGGGGTCTCTCAGCTACATTTGCTGTCGTTTTGCAAGAAACGGAGGATGTCTTGCGTGGCTGTTGTGGTTGTTCGGTTGTAGTGATGATGGTTGTCACGTCTTTTCTCTGAGTTGCATGTGTTGCCGTTCCTGTGTTGCACTGGTTGTCGTTGTAGCAGGAAACGGGAGATGTTTTCTTGCGCAATTGGGCGATGGTTGTCGTCGTTTTCTTTGGATGCCATGTGCGGCCTGTGAGCGTGTTGTCGGTATCCTGTTGTTCTTCGTTGTTGAGGTGGTGGTGGCAGTTTCTTTTGGACACACAAACGGAGGACTTTGTGTCTCATTTTGGTCGTGGGGGAGTGTGAAAGTCTTGGCCCTTCCACCCCCTTTCTTTCATTTTGGACTCGGCCGTCCGGCTACGATGCATGCCTGCCGGCCTGTGTTGATACCTGCCAGCCAGCCTCGGTGCCTGCCTATGTCGATGCATGCCAGCCAGACACGATACACGATACCCGCAGGTATCGATACACGATACACGATACACGATACCCGCAGGTATCGATACACGATACACGATACACGATACCCGCAGGTATCGATACACGATACACGATACACGATACCCGCAGGTATCGATACACGATACACGATACACGATACCCGCAGGTATCGATACACGATACACGATACACGATACTCGATACACGATACACGATACACGATACACGATACCCGCAGGTATCGATACACGATACACGATACACGATACACGATACCCGCAGGTATCGATACTCGATACACGATACCCTGTATCGATACACGATACACGATACACGATACACGATACCCGCAGGTATCGATACACGATACACGATACCCGCAGGGATCGATACACGATACACGATACACGATACCCGCAGGTATCGATACACGATACACGATACACGATACCCGCAGGTATCGATACACGATACACGATACACGATACCCGCAGGTATCGATACACGATACACGATACTCGATACACGATACCCTGTATCGATACACGATACACGATACACGATACACGATACCCGCAGGTATCGATACCCGATACACGATACTCGATACACGATACCTGTATCGATACACGATACACGATACACGATACCCGCAGGTATCGATACACGATACACGATACTCGATACACGATACCCTGTATCGATACACTATATAAGGAGAAGACAAGGACAGTCAGCACGCACTTCGTCGGACTCACTCGGTCAGAGCACTGCGTCGGACGCACTCTGTCAGTCAGTCAGTCAGTCGGGGAAGACAGTCGGGGACTCACTCACACGCGGACACGGTCGGAGGAAGGTGTCGTCGGAGTCACTTCGTCGGAGGAGAGGAAACAGTCGGCGCTCGACCGGAAAGGACACTCGAGCGGACGGGCGAACTTAGTCGTCGAGTAGCGAAGTTAGTCGTCGTCGGCGGTGACAAGTGCGTGGCGCTTCGGAAGCGATTGCGAGCTGGACTGGGATCCACGTCGTCGCCTGGCGAACTTGGCGTCGCAAGCGTTGCGATACACGGACGGTAAAGCGTTGCGGTACATAAACTGTCAAGCGTTGCGATACACGGACTGTCAAGCGTGAGTAGCGAACGGTTTCATCTGCGAATTGTAGTGGCGGACAATCTTCTTCGGTAGAACTTGCGGTTTATTGTACATTGACGATTTGTAACTGTCACTTGATTCACCCGACGGGTAGTCGGTTTGTTTTACATGAATAAAACGATTGAACTGAACCAGAGTCTGAAGCCTTCAGCTTGACTAAGTGAAGCCGAACCACGGACATAGGAGTTGACACGCTGATACCTGGGAAGGGCCATCCTGGTCAGTAGCCTTGCCCCGGGTAGTTACGCTACAATATATATATACATATATATATATTTCAAAGTTCCTTTTTCTTGGCGTATATTCAATCGTTCATTAGTTCGTCATTGAGACGTCGGATCGTGTTATCCTCTTATTGCGATTATTTGGAATTATGAAGATTCGGTTGTAACTTTATATATATTTATGTGTCATTCTAAAAGAGGTGTCACTGAGTAACCAGCAATAGCAGTAGTAGTTTCAGTTTAGCGACACCGTGTGATAACAAAGATCATTAGCGTCGCCCTCCTCCTTTCTCCAGTCTTGGAACTGACACTGCCTGAATACGAGTAGGGGCGGAACAAAAGTAACCAGCAGGTTTCGACTATTGCTGGCAAATTGCGTGTAGTGCTTTTATATATTCAATATGACCTCCTAAAACAAGTGTTTTTTAACATTTGACGGATTATTTGATTATATTAACGTCTCCCCCGAAATAGGATTTAACATCAAGCAGCAAATAGCAGTGTAGTGTGGTGTAGCGCTGTGTAGCAGATTTATTGCAGTGCCTTGTAGCGTAGTCTAGTGCATATTTTAAGGTTTTGCAGTGTAATTGTAATAGGGAATTTATATAGCGCCGCTCAGGAGCAAAACAAATCACAGGCACTCTCAGCGCTAGCCACATATGCTGCAAAATATCATATACCCTGGATTATTACATCAGATAGCAGAACAATGCACATTAAAATAGAAGAGTCGCCAGTGGGGGCCCACGCACACACGACAGTTGACAGATGGCATGGATGTTCAGAGTCTCTGGACCAGGTTGATCAAAATAAAATTAAATAAATGAGTATTGGTTACACCATTCTGATACGTATAGCGTATACCTTTAGACACCTCTTTTACGAGATATACAATATTTATAAGTAAAAATATCAATAAAGTTTAGCGTTTGTCTGTAGACACCTGTTTTAAGAGAGACACAATACCTTATAAGAATCAAATAAACGAAACGTAGTTACTGGGAATCTGAGACTAGGGTGGACCTTTCAACACCTCTGTGAAGAAATACATAAAATTTATAATTAAAAAACAAACAGTATAAAGCGTTTAACTTCATGCTTCAGTTGATTAGTCGTGTTTTGCGGTGTGATTGAAATCCACAGTGTCACTTCCAAAATGTTCCCTCACCTGAGGCGCCATCTACTGAATCCTTATGCGTTACTATACCGGTGCTGCAAAAGTTCATATAATGTTCATATTTAGATTCGTAATTCGTAAGATTGGTCACAAAAGCCTTGACAACTGGGGTATAATTGTCGCCCAGTTGGCAGCCGTGTCACAAGTCATGACCCGTAATTTGAGTGTTATGGGGTACAGATGCGCCTCTCTGGTGACATTGAAGGGAGATTTTCGTGAGAACTATAATAAGCCTAGTCTTCGATTTCCTTTGAAATCTTTACGGTCCCATTTCGTGACAGTTTGTCATAGATTTCGATGTAAGCGAAGTATATAGGCCTAAGGTTGTGGTTGATATCGAAATTGATCGACGTCTAGAAAATAATAATTGCATGCAGTTATATATTTGATAATTTCTATAACGGCCGTGTTTAATGCACAGAGATTCAGCCGATCAATTGATTATATTAATTAAAATTAATTAGTAGGTTCTATAACGCTAGTGACTAGTGCGCAGTGTTGGGTAAACTCAGACAAGAAATGAATTAAATCGAAACTCAACTCATGCACCTCAAAATGAGTTTAAACTCAAACTCAACTCATCCTAAGTGAAATGAGTTAACTCAAACTCAGTTGTTAAATGAGTTAAATCATAAACTCACACGTTTCATACTAGCACGTTCTAATCGAGCAACAATTTTTCCATCACGCCTACTTGTAACAGAAAAATATTTTCCATCAAGAATACACGGTACTTCAGCCATGTTGTTCTTAACTGTTCACAATATACAAAATATGCAGTGCTTAAACACTGTCCGCTAGCAGTGTTTACGACCCTCTGCCGTCACCACTCACCAGTATGGAAAGCCGACGATATAAAAAAGGCTTGTTTCAACATAATATGTGCCGAGTGCCGAAGAGTGTGTTGAGTTTAAAATAATTGACAGTTACAACTAAAACTCGCAGAAAATATGAGTTAACTCAAACTCATAACTCACACTCTTTAAGGTGAGTTAACTCAAACTCATGAATCACAGCAAGTGAGTTAACTCGTGAGTTTAAACTCATCTGAGTTAACTCCTACCCAACACTGCTAGTGCGCAAGGAACCAAAGAATGTAGCGCCAAAACCAAACACTAATTTATCATCATTCATTAGTAAATTTTATTGCACCGGTGTCTAATACACAATGCGTCGAGAGATGGCGCACCAAAACCAAGCCGTAATCAGGTCAACATCCAGAAGATCCATAGACAACATTAGTTATTATTAGAGAACATTGACATGTGACTTTCTCTTTCATTTATTTTTTTTTCGTTCTTTATTTTGGTTTAATTTTTATTATGCATGTATGTTGTGTATGTAGGTCCCAGAATCTCGCAGATCTAAAGTCCAAAAGTCCAAAGTCCTGCATTTCATAGTCATGAAGTCCTAAACCGGGACTTGGTTATTACGAAGGCAGTTCTAAATTGCGATATTCGAATGATGGCAAGGGATTACCAGATTGTTAATTTTGCGTGCTTTCATAGTGTCTCTTGATATCGTTTAAAAGGTGTCTGTTGACTATCAACCTATCTTTAATTTATCATTTTTAATATTACTTATTTATTTATTTATTTATTTATTTATTATTATTATTATTATTATTATTATTATAAATAATAATTTATTATTATTATTATTATTATTATTATTATTATTATTATTATTATAATAATAATTATTATTATTATTATTATCAGCATTATTATTATTATAATTATAATTATTATTATTATTATTATTATTATTATTATTATTATTATTATTATTATTATTATTATTATTATTATTATTATTATTATTATTATTATTATTATTATTATTATTATTATTATTATTATTATTATTATTATTATTAAGCCATCTCTGTAAGAAAACTAGTCACTAGACTCTCATGGTATTGAGTTGATTGCGGCTTCGTTTTGGTGTGCCATCGCTTGATTCCATGTGCATTACACGCGAGCGCTATACAAATTTCTAACTAATAATAATTATCTGCAGAAACACTTCCTAATGAAGCTGAATGGTTTCGGCTGAAGTTAAACCAAGATCACAGCAAGCCTAGCGTCGCGACACCTCTTTTTAAGAGAAATGTTGAATGTATAAGTGTAAATAAATAGACGTTGTTTACATTGAAAAATTTTTCAAACATATAGTCAGAAAACAAATGAATTATTTTCATTGGAATATGCAATATGCCAAAATAATTTCTGTCGACGTCAACGGCCTTTGTTGCCATCAGATGTCGTTAAACTATGGATCCTCCTCCTTTACGTTGGAATGAATTTCTTGAATTCAGCCACTGCTCGTGCTCTGGTAGTGCCAGTTCCAAGCCTGAACAAAGGAGGGCGACGCTAACCATCTATGTTATTTGCACAGTGTCGTGTAACAGCAACCAACTAACTAACTAACAGTGATGGGTAAAATACTCTATAAATATATTTCAAATAATAAATACAAATGCAATTTTCAAAAGTATTTGAAATCCAAATACAAAATACATTTTTCAAAATGTATTTGAAATACAAAATACTTATGCATTGTTGTATTTTGTATTTGAGATGCTAAATAAATGCACCCTAACCTAGATACGTATTCAAAAATGTCTAATTAATTGTCATCCTGCTGCAAAAACACAATGTCAGGTTGGCAGAGTTTCCACAGGAAAAAGTCCTCGTTCTACTTTACCAGTAACAGTTTCTCAAAAGTTGTATCAGACAGTCCTTTGCGCCATTGAATAAATATCCGTCCATCTTGTCACCTTGTGCTGTCAGCTCGTGGAGCTCTAGCGACCGCCATGGTGAACACTCTCCATTGCCTCCTATTCGATGACAAGTCCCTTAATTCCGCCAAATTCATACCAGTTAATATCCGTCCACCACAACTTAAATGTGAATAAATGTCAAACGTGTGTAGGCGACAGAATGACCGTGCTGTAGGCCTACCTAAATGAAAACGCCCCTTACTACTAGAAAGGATGTAACTGATTCGAAGTTTCGCAATGGGTCTTCAAGATACCGCATAACTTGCAGATTTGCTTGGCTACCAGATGAGTCAGCTGGATGGATGTCGTAGATGAAAAAGTTGTCATGATCCGCATTGTTCTCAGTGGCCACAGTGGTTTCAGAATATTGTGTTTGGTTGACGATACCTCAGAAATGTCAAGGACGAGCTTTCGGAATCTGTCTTTTTGGGAATTAGGTGCCCAACGTAGTTTGAAGAATGGATGGGTTACAGTAGCCAAGATATAAGCGTGGTGATCAACACTGGTAACTAAATAAAGTTCACCAAAGATCTTAAGTTATAAGACCACTGAGTCATTATTACCGAATAAAATTTATGTTACGTGAAATATATGAGAGTAAGTAGGTAAAAAAAGTTTTTTTTAGCGAAGTATTTCATATTCCAAATACAAAATACTCTGAAAAGTATGTCACATAAAAATACAAAATACATTATTTTAAATGTATTTCAAATACAAATACATAAATACTTAAATGTATTTCAGTTACTATTTCAAGTACTTTGTATTTCAAATATTCCCCAGCTCTGCTAACTAAGTTTACTTTGAAGTTTATCGTTGTGGTTTTTCAACACCTCTTTTAAAAATACATAGTAAATATATAAACGAAAACAAATAAACTGCTTACGTTTACGCTTATCGTTCTGGTCATTTAACACCTTTTTTAAATATACATTTTAGATATATAAAAGGAAACACATCATTTGTTTACGTTTTAGAATATCACTGTGGTTCTTCACTAAATTCACTAACGATGAAGATGAAGCCGTTAAGACTGCATCTAGGTGTGACCCCACCTTTAGATCAGAGCGTAAAGTTACTCCTAAAACTTTAATTGAGGAAACTCGTTCCGCCCCTGGTATAATATATAAAACAAGACAAATAAATATTGGTTATGTCAAACATAAACTGTTTTTCACATTCTACTTTCTAACATGTCTTTTAAAAAGATCTAAAAATAAAGAACGGAAAATCAATACTTGTAAGGTTTATCTTTTATAATAATTTCCCAACCCTGTGTATGAATCTGCCCGAAGATAAACGCTGTGACTCATGCTGCTTCAGAGGCCCTAGGACGACTCCGGTCGATGCATTGAGTCGCATATGCTGCTTCAGTGGATGTAGGCCGACTGCAGTCGATTAGTGGCTGCAATCGATGCATTGGTCGACCGGTCTTTGAGGCCCGAAATTCACTAACGCCCTACCTCTACCTCGCCCTCCTTCCATCCTTACCTATCCCTGTCACTGCCTCCATCTCTCCCTCCTTCCCTCCCGGCATCAGTCCCTCAAAACGTCACACGATCTGACGGCAGGTTGAGGGGAAAGCATCGATTGGCCGCGTCCAATACGCCCTACCTCTCCCTCCCTCGTCATATATGACGGGTAATCATTTAGTATAATAATATCTTTCTCATATCGAAGCCAATAGCACTTGATGCCATTAGATGTCGCTAAAGTGTTGTAATTCATAGGTTAATCTACATTTTAATAAGTTAAATCCTATTTTAAATGTCTTTTAATATATATTATATATAAGTGAACAAGTTAAATCAGGTTATGGTTAATCTGTGGGAATGTTTTTCCTACTGATTGCAACGGCTTTAATGTCATAAGATGTCGTTAAACTCTGGCTCCAACCAATCGTAAAATCCGTAACTGGTCGGTTGTTAGGGTGAGATTAATGTCAGCGGCCGTGGCTGTCGCAAGATGTCGCTATAAACACTGAATATTAACAATAGCACTCAAAGATGTTGTTATAAACACTGAATATTTTAATTACAAAAGCTCAACTATGTTCGACACCGTTTAAACGCGTTTCCTTTCTTCTATTTATAATTTCCTTGCTTTCTGAATATTGACTGCACAGTGCTCTACTGCATGTATATTCAATATCTTTAAAACTGCTGCTGTTCTTCTATTTATACCTCACTTACGTTAAAGCATTAAGTTGCATTCATACAAAATAATTTCTGTCGACGTCAACGGCCTTTGTTGCCATAAAATGTCGTTAAACTCTGCGTCGATTTATCTTATTTTCTGTCTTTAGGTTGTGCGGATTTAAGTCCAGATATTCCACTGGTAAGTCTACCGTATACCAATACTCTTTTTATAGGTACAGAAAAAAGCGCTACGTGAGGTCTTTGTCCCTTACCTAACAGTATCAATTGCAAATTCTAACTGACGTATACACTACATATATTCAGTGAATTATTATCAAGGCATACACTTAGTAGGAAACCACTAGCAAGGTACTAATGGGGCATACCATAGTAAGGTATAATTAGTAGGATCCTAAAATATGATACACAGTCCGGCCTTTTCTAAATGTGACCTATACCATCTGTAGGCTTCACATAAGATAAGAAAAGATAAAACAAGGTAGTTGTGATTAGTAACTTCTATTGCGCCGGTGTCTGATGCAGAAGGCATCAACCGATCCAAAACCAAGCCGTAATCAGGTCAATATCCAGAAGATCAGTCCTTAAGGTGAGGTAAGGTAAGGTAACATATTAGCCTAGAAGAGCATAGAAGAGCGCTCCCTTGAGCCTTAGAGTCAGCCATATGTATGAAGTGTTAGCCACTTCATTTTTCTTAGTCTCGGCATACAACGTTGGATGGTCAGTCCTCCCTCTCACAGTCTCATCTTCCCACCGACAGTGTACGATCATTTATATCTGAGTTGGCTAGGGGGCGCCTCTGGCGTCGAAAACTCGGAGAAATTCCTGCCCTTGCAGGGATTCTAGCCCCAGACCTCTCGATTTACAGTCCGGCACGCTGACCACTACACTATCACGCATCCATTTAACATAACTTTCAAATCACATAACATTTATCATGTTGCATATAGTACATGCAGTAGCATAATGGACTTGTTAGAGTGTCTTGGTAAACGACACTATCTAGGTGTAGAAACTTGATCGTCGACGAGCTGTAAGAGCTCGGCTGGTAGTTGAAGTAGTTGGTGGCATATTGTGAACATGTAAGGCTGCCTGTGGGGCGCTCCGCTGGGACTCGCGTTTCAGAAGTTTCTTGTGGTTTTTGAATTTATTTGTTTACAGTTTTCGACCACAACACAACCGTCGGGAGTTACTACTTCGGACCAATGTTGCCGTATGTATTAGCAATGAGTTAAAGAATAGATGAGTTAATTTTAGGGAGCGAACAAACGAACTAAAGGTGAATGGACGGATGGATGGACGGATGTATGGATGATGGATGGATGGAGGGAGGGATGGATAGATAGATGGATGGATGAATTGATGTATGGAAATGGATGAATGGACGGATGGATGGATGTATGGAAATGGAGGGATAGATTACGATTACGATTAGACGGATGTATGGGTGGATGGGTGGACGGACGGGTTGGATGGATGGACTGGTGTGTGGATAAGCGAGCTTGTGGATTGATGGATAAATAAATGAGTGAATGGATTAAGGAGTGAGTGAATGAATGACTGAATTGCAAAGCCCTATATTCTATTCATTGAGATAATCCGCCGAAGCTACCGTAAACTGCCATAAACTACCGTAATATCGATTGAAGTCTTGGACATTACGATTACAAGTTGCAACGCTGTAGAAGACATACTTGTTCTAACCCAGGCGCTATAGAAGTCAACTACTTGTTCTTTTCAGCCAATCCGATCGTGTGTGATAATTCTGGTCTGGCTGGACCGATTTCGAACCAGAGTGACACCATTCAGAAGCTCAACCAGAGAGTCAACGACATAACGGAGATCATCCGAAATCTACTTTCGAGTAAGCGAACTCAGAAACATAGGGAGGTAGACAGAGCAGGACATACACATACATTCAACAATACTATTGTATCTGTCCGTTCTGCTCCTTGTATCTGTGCGTTCTACTCCTTGTATCTGTTCGTTCTGCTCCTTGTATCTGTTCGTTCTGCTCCTTGTATCTGTGCGTTCTGCTCCCTGTATCTGTCCGTTTGTTCCTTGTATCTGTGCGTTCTGCTCCTTGTATCTGTTCGTTCTGCTCCTTGTATCTGTGCGTTCTGCTCCCTGTATCTGTCCGTTTGTTCCTTGTATCTGTGCGTTCTGCTCCTTGTACCTGTCCGTTCTGCTCCTTGTATGATGTATCTCTGCGTTCTGCTTCTTGTATCTGTGCGTTCTGCTCCCTGTATCTGTCCGTTTGTTCCTTGTATCTGTGCGTTCTGCTCCTTGTATCTGTCCGTTTGTTCCTTGTATCTGTGCGTTCTGCTCCCTGTATCTGTCCGTTTGTTCCTTGTATCTGTGCGTTCTGCTCCTTGTATCTGTCCGTTTGTTCCTTGTATCTGTGCGTTCTGCTCCTTGTATCTGTCCGTTTGTTCCTTGTATCTGTGCGTTCTGCTCCCTGTATCTGTCCGTTTGTTCCTTGTATCTGTGCGTTCTGCTCCCTGTATCTGTCCGTTTGTTCCTTGTATCTGTGCGTTCTGCTCCTTGTATCTGTCCGTTTGTTCCTTGTATCTGTGCGTTCTGCTCCTCGTATCTGTCCGTTTGTTCCTTGTATCTGTGCGTTCTGCTCCCTGTATCTGTCCGTTTGTTCCTTGTATCTGTGCGTTCTGCTCAGTCGCTTGTGTCATTTCGTTCTCAACTTAAAACTTATCTCCTTCAAATTGCTTATCCAATATAGACTATCTGTCTTACGGACTGATCTTCTGGATATTGACCTGACTACGGCTTGGCCTTGGTGTGCCATCGGTTGATACATCAGGCACAGACCCGCAATCGTTGGATTAGAGACCCAGCGCTCTACGGAATAGACCACCGGTAAGGGTCTTTATCGAAGAGGCTCTATATAAATTCGTAATTACAATATTACTCTGAGTACGTATACTTTAATGCATAAATTAAGATGTTTTAAGTTGAAACGTATACGTCTTGTTCAGTGGAGATCATTTTGATTGACTTTCAGAAGGAGTTGTGACGGGGATCTGTCCACAGGGCTTTGCTGCTGGAACGTATGGGGTTGGCAAGTGTTACCTCGTCATCAGGGACCTTGTGCCGATGGCCGTCGCTGCTCTCAGATGCCAGACGGACTTCAGTTCCATCCTCGTTCAGATCAGGAACATCCTCGAAGACTCCTATCTACGCACGCTGCTCTCCAGTGCCGCATCCTCAGGTTGTGTGACATAGGGGCACTTCTATTTTTATTTATTTTTATTCCGGATATTTCTATAGCGCCTCTCGAAGTCAACTACTACTGAGAGGCGCTCCCGACTACAGCATTTGATACTGTGCCGGAATTTTCACGCCGAAGCGCCACGAGCAATTGCGAGTGAAGGACTTGCCCAAGGTCCGTACGCAGCGGCTAGAGTGGGATTTTAACCTGCAACCCTCCGGTCACAAGGCGCCGAACTTACCACTGAGCCACCACTTCTGTGTATATGGTATGGAGGCAGAGGCGTCTACACCATAGAAACCTTGGAGCAAATGCTCCATCCAGGAAACCAGGGGGGGGGGGAGATCTGTCAGTGTGTTCCACCATTTTAGGTGGGGGGGGGAGAAGGAACGGGAAGGGGGAAGAAGAGGGGGAAATGGGACGCTGCTCCAATGACTTAGGGGGATAGACGCCCCTGTATGGAGGGTTGATCAGGTAAGGTAAGATTGGGTTAGGTAATAGTATGTACGGTTACATAAGAAATCGTATGATAAGTCAGGTGGGGTAAGGCTGGATAAACTACGATAGGACACGGTAGTCGGTTAGTTAGAGCGTTCGCCTTGAAACGTAGAGAGCACGGGTTCGACACTCCTCCCCTCAGACAATCACTGTGTAAGGGGACCTTGTGCATATCCTTCATTCACAATTGCTCAACGCTCCGAATGGCTCAGCATAATCGATTGACGAGAGTGACGCTTAATAAATTAAGAACGGAAATAATATTATGATATGGTTGATCTAACCTATTGATTTCTATAGCGCCGTTATAATAATGTCCTAGACATCCATCGATGATCGATGAGAGTGAAATCGCAATAAGAAACCACAACCCACTGGTGATGCCAAATTGAAATCCTGTCGATCAGAGAACCAGAAGCCAGGCTACGGTGGGTATACAAATTGAAAGAGATGAGTCTTTAGTTTAGACATGAAAGACATCAAAGAATTGACAGAATGAACTGAACTGGGATAAGAATTCCAAGGCTGACCTGAACTGGGAAAAGAATTCCAAGGCTGAACTGAACTGGGACAAGAATTCCAAGGCTGAACTGAATTGGGAACAGAATTCCAAGGCTAAACTGAACTGGGAAAAGAATTCCAAGGCTGAACTGAACTGGGAAAAGAATTCCAAGGCTGAACTGAACTGGGAAACGAATTCCAAGGCTGAACTGAACTGGGAAAAGAATTCCAAGGCTGAACTGAACTGGGACAAGAATTCCAAGGCTGAACTGAACTGGGAACAGAATTCCAAGGCTGAACTGAACTGGGAAAAGAATTCCAAGGCTGAACTGAACCGGGGAAAAGAATTCCAAGGCTGAACTGAACTGGGAAAAGAATTCCAAGGCTGAACTGAACTGGGAAAAGAATTCCAAGGCTGAACTGAACTGGGAAAAGAATTCCAGAGCTTTTAGACCAGCGACCGAGAAATCCCAAGAGCCGAACACTGTTCGTGTGAGTCGCACATCAAGAGTAACAGCATAAACTGTTCAAGTTCATTTGTATGAGCGGTAAGCTTGCAACAGAGCCGTAATGTAATGTAATCACACATTTATATAGCTCCTCTTCCAGAGAAGATAGGTTGGCTGGTTTAAATGTCACACTTTCTTTAGTATGGGACAGATTTTGAAACGCGTGCATGCATAGCAATTGTGTGAGACTAATTGCGTTGATGATAAACAGGAGTGCAGTCTTTCTGGACGGCTGGAATGTACAACATGGCGGTGGCAAACTGGTTGTGGTACGACGAATCTTCGCGTACGAAATCTACCATGACCTACTCGAACTGGCTGAACAACATCCGACCCGTTCCATCGACTGACGCTGATGTCTGTATGAAGCTCGTCGTAACCCAGGGAGTGACGAACTCCAGCCACTGGGAGAAGGCAGACTGTCACGACAACAACTACTTTATCTGTCAGGTCCTGAAGCAGTGTCTCTAAGGCAACGACTAACTAACAGCGTGCGACAGTACATACGTTAACAGTGGTTTCTAACTGATACGCTGTTAGCTGAAGGGTTAATAGAGTATAGTAGTCGTTCGCTTCAACTGTTGCAATTAGGAATTGAATTAAGCGTATGCAGTTAAGAGCAGGCGATGTTATAAACTGTACTTAACACAAGCAGTTAGCAGATGTCAATGTTATTAATTTGATTTAAAGTAATCATTTGACGGGTGCCAATGTTATAAACTGCAATTAACGTATGGTGTTAACACTGTTATTAATTGGATTTGACGTATGCATTTGACAAATTTCGATGTTATAAGCTGTAATTAACGTACACAGTTAACAGTTGTCGATGTTATAAATTGAATTTAACGCAATCAATTGACGAATGCCGATGTTATAAACTGCAATTAACGTATGCTGTTAATAGTTCTCGGTGTTATGGAAGGATTTAACGCATACGTTTGACGGATGATGATGTAGGAAGCCGTACTTATATTAGTGCATGCAGTCAGCAGCTTTTATCTGAACAGGTTTTGAGTTATAAAACGTTTAGAGTAGACGCTTATGAGCGCAACATAGACTGAGATATATATGCGGCAACTTTCAAATGAAATTCATCAGAGATGATTCGATAAAAACCATAGAGACTGCAATTTCAAAGTCTTAAATCGTATTCAGTGGTTAAAGTCCAAATCATCTACTTATGGAATTAGGTCAAAGTTAAACAACCGTATTAATTGCGAGAGTTCTTGAAGCGTTGACTGAACCACGAGTCAACCATCATTCAATAGCGATTCATCAATGATTCATCTGCAATTCACCGATGATATTCAACTGTAATTCACCGATGATTCATCTATAATCAACCGGTGATTAACCGGTGATATTCATCTGCAATTTACCAGTGGTATGTATACATCGTGATTCAACGGTGATATTCATCTGTGAACCGGCAATTCATCTGTAATTTATCGGTGGTATTCATCTGTAATTCCTCGGTGGTATTTATCTCTAAATCACCGGCGATATTTATCTGTAATTCGTCGGTGATATATTCATCTGTTATTAACCAATGATTAGTCATATTATTTCGTCGGTGACTCCACCAGAATTAAATGAGCGCTGACCAACTCAAGCGCTCGACAACAACGCAGTACAGTATAAAGGAAAGCTACCCAACCACGTGTGCCAATCCAGACGACTTGGCGATTCACTAATTGTCACGGATCGATGGATCTGATTGATTTCCCAATCAACCGATTTAATTAGCTATAGTTACACGTAACGATATTACACAGTTAATATAACACACACAGCATAACACATAAGACTTAGTGTCAGCCCAATAGCACCACACCCTTTACAGTCCAACGTAATTATGCAATGTAACCTATTGCATTATTTGAAATGTAATTATGCAATGTAACCTATTGTATTGTATACAATTTAATTATGCAATGAAACCTTTTGCATTATATGCAATAACTTTGTGAAATGGGATTCTATTATAATTACGTTGCATTGATGATTGTCAGACACACTATTGATTGATACTTATAAATTTTATAAATCTCTTAAAAGAGGTGTCTGAGAATATTCATATCTACCAGAATGATTAGAATGTGGTAACCAGTGGTTCCAGTGCAACTAACGACATCTTTTGGTGGCTGCCAGGGCCGTAAACGTTTTCCTCCTCCTTTAACCAGGATTGGAACTGGCACTATCAGAGTACGGGCAGTAGCGGATTGAGTAACAAGAATGTATATTCCAGTGTTGAGTAATCAGATTATTAGTTCCAAGGTTAAACGTCGTCATATAACATCAAAGGCCGTTCACGACAATTTGAAACTATATTCTATCGTTCATCAGTTCGTCACCCAGATGACGATGTCGCTGTCGTGTTTTCCTCTGATTATGACTATTTTGAATGATGAAGATGTAATAATTCTTCATTTTACTTTCTGTCTTTCAGTTTCTGAAGTAGTTTTATTTCTTCATTTCATTTGTTGTCGAGTTCGTAAACCGTTAATTAGCGATCCAAAGGATGCAGATTTCGTTTATTACATTATATATTATTATATATTTAATATGTCATCTTAAAAGAGGTGTCTAAAGTAACCAGTATATTGCTCTTCTTCTGGTTCTCGGCCTTCAGGCAGGTTAAAACGTCACTTCTCTCGATTTTGAGCCTCTTCTATGAGTCTTTTGTATCCTTCCTTCATCATCCAATCCAGCATCATCTGTCTTGGTCTTCCCCTTGTCCTTCTCCCCTCCACTCTTCCCTCAATGACATTTCTTAGGAGAGAGTCCCTCTCAGCGTGTGTCCAATCCATTTCCTCTGCCTCCTTCTTAATGTGTGTATCAAGGACCATTCTTCTCCAATCCTTCCCAACACTTCTTCATTTGTTTTATGTTCTGTCCAGCTGATCTTCTCCAAATCCACATCTCGAACGCCTCCAGTTTCTTGATGTCCTCTTTCCTCATGGTCCATGTCTCTGATCCGTACAACGCCACACTCCACACCAGTGTCTTAACCAATCTTTTCTTCAGATTCCTGTTAATTTTCCTCTCAATAGCTCTTTCCTTTTGGTGAATGCCTTTTTACCCAGTGCTATTCTTCTACTAATTTCCTTATGCATGGCATTTGGCATCTGTCGTAATCATGCTCCCCAGGTAGCAGAATTCTTTTACTTGCTCTATTTCCACTTCACCCATTTTTATTATGACTGCAATTTCTTTTCCATTACTTATTCTCATTACCTTCGTCTTTTTGATGTTGATTTTCATACCGTATTCAATTGATATGGTGTTTAGTCGGTCCATCATTATCTGTACGCCATTCAAAGTTTCTTCTTTGACTTCCAGTAGATTACGTGTATTGCTTTTATATACCTAATATGCCCTCCTAAAAGAGGTGTTGTGTTAGCGGATTGTTCTGCTTATGCTAACGCCTCGCCTGAAATAGAATTTAACATCAAGGCTACGTTCGCAGCAAGAAGCAGCGTATTGTGGTGTAGCGTTGTGTAGCAGATTTATTGTAGTGCACTGCATCGTGGTCTAGTGCATATTTGAGGGCTTTGCAGTGTAATTGTAATTGAAAATTTACAAAGCGCCACCTGAAAGGAAAACAAATCATGACGCTCTCTGCGCTACCCATAATATATGATGCAAAATGTCATTTAGAAATGGATTATTGCATCAGATAGCAGAACAATGCACATTAAAATAGAAGAGTCACCAGTGGGGCCCACGCACACGCGACAGTTGGCAGATGGCATTGATGCTTGGAGTCTCTGGACCAAGTTCATGAAAATAAACTTAAATAAATAAGCATTGGTTTTGCAGCGTTCTGGTACGTATAATAGAATGCGTATTCTTCGACACCTCTTTTAAGTGAAAAATAAAACTAATAAGTAAGAAATAAATGACCATTTATCGCTTGCTCCATTGTCACTTCACTCATAATTATATAGACTAGAAAGAAAGAGAGAGACGGAGAGAGACGGAGAGAGAGGGGAGAGGAGGTCAGGCCTAAGGGCCTATGGCAGTCGGTTCCAACTGGAAGAGCCCACAACCTCAAAGTTACGAAACTGGGCCGTAGCGGTGCGCATGCGAGGAACAACCAAGTGGCCACGGACAAATGACCTGAGAGAGACCCGACCAGGCAAACTGGAAACTGGGGTGCAGTAAGCCCTGAGATACAGCTGAGAATATACACGTATACCTATATGTCAAACTAAAATTCTTGTAAATTAATGGTGTGTATCTAGACCTGCTGAATAACGTTAACTTGAACTTCTGTTAAAGATGTTTGAAGTGGGGGTAGAGTAATGGTTACACTCATTACAGGAGAGCATTAGAACGCCCATCTAGGTGCAAGTCCATTTTAAGACATAAAATTTATAATTACGAAACAAGCCGACATAATCATTCGCTCTTTGCGTCACGCTTATGCTGTATAGCCTAGTGTATTGTAGTGTGAATGATATCCACGCTGTGACTTCTAAATGCCCTCCCACCTGAAGCGACATCTACTGAAGCCCCACGCGTTATTTTACCGGTGCTACAGAAGTTCATATATTGCTCACATTTAGAATCGTAATCCGTAAGATCGAGCACAAAAGCCTTGACAACTGAGGTCCTTTTGTCCCCCGGTTGGCAGCTTGGACACAAGCCTTGATCTCGGCGGTTCAGTTTTTGGGGGGCCGGGTACAGATTCGCCTCGCTGGTCACATTGAAGGGAGATTTGCATGAAAAATATAGTCTTCGTTTTCCTTTGAGATTGTTATGGTCCCCTTTCGTGACAGTTTGTCACAAGTTTCGATGTATTCCAACTTACAAACAAACTAACATACTTGGAATTTCCAAGTATGTTAGTTTGTGGTTGAAATCGAAATAAACTGATCGACTTCTATAAAATAATAATTGCAGTAATATATTTGGTAACTTCTATAGCGGCCGTGTTTAATGTCCAGAGATTCAACCGACTAATTAACTAATAGCTTCTACAGAGCCAATGTCTAATGCGTAAGGAACCAACAGATGTAGCGCCAAAACCAAACGCTAATTTATTATCACTCATTAGCAACATTTAATTGGGCTTGCGTGTAATACACAATGCGTCGAGCGATGGCGCACCAAAACCAAGCCGTAATCAGGTCAATATCCAGAAGATCAGTAGACAACTTTAGTTATTAGACAATATTAACATGATACTTTCTCTAAAACTGGCTTTCTTGGTATTGGCTTGATCACGACTTCGTTTTGGAATGTCATCGCTTGATTCCATGTGCATGGCACACGGCCGCTATATAAATGTCTCATTAATAATAATTAACACTAATAATAATCTGCAGAAACTCCTCCTCGTGAATATGAATGCGATTCAAATTGAAACACAAATCAGCAACCCAGCGTCCGGACACCTCTTTTAAAGAGACATATTGATTATATAAATAAAAATAAACACGCATGGTTTACGTGAAGGACTCACTTGTTTGCTTGTTCTCAACACGTCTTTTGAAGAGACATTTTAAGTATATAAACGAAAACAAATAGATTTTTTATTATAAATCAATCAGCCAACTAGACCAGGGGTTCCCAACCTTTTCTATGCCTCGCACCCCTTGGAAATATTTGATTAGCGCTTACACCCCCTACAAAGGTCATATCACATTTGAAGACGACTAAGTCACATTTTTATTTTTTGAACCAGATGCACTCATACAGTACTGTGGGTGAACAAACTGAACTAAAATGAGCTTTTAACTCAGTGTATAAAATGCACATATAAATTTATAACGATGCAAAGAATGCGCTGGGGTTTTTGCAAGTCATCATTTCCTGTCGTGCAAGTTAAACCAAAGCGTACATACTCATCATTCCATTTCCTTCTTTTTGACATGATGAAAAATGAAGGGTTAATCTGTGAACCAGCAAGAGAAAAATATGAGCTAATTTACATGTTCAGGGGGTGCGAGATGGCATTTCAGGGGGTGCGAGAAAGAGTAGGTTCTGGTTCAAAAAATAAAAATGTGACTTAGTCGTCTTCAAATGTGATATGACCTTTGTAGGGGGTGCAAGCGCTAATCAAATATTTCCAAGGGGTGCGAGGCATAGAAAAGGTTGGGAACCCCTGGCTTAATTGGTATTTGTTGTGTCGGGTGGGTGGGTGGAAAGGGCCTCCGAAGAACATGATTTGGGTTGTATATCTCCACCATGCTGGAGAGGCGTATGTTGTGCCTCAAGCGTTGTTGCC
This sequence comes from Allolobophora icterica, assembly GCA_963556255.1. NCBI lineage: Eukaryota > Metazoa > Annelida > Clitellata > Crassiclitellata > Lumbricidae > Allolobophora > Allolobophora icterica. The sequence continues at coordinate 1,648,405 of OY744607.1, read as the reverse complement.
TTTGCCACCTCGTTGAGGGCCTTTCCAGCAAAGCCATGGGATTTGAGGATTTCGAGGGCGTACAAGTAGGCCCTACGATGAAGCCGATGCAAGAACTCCATTTCGGTGCAAGTCCATTTTAGGGTCGGAGGTAATGGTGACACCGAGTACGCGCATTGATTCAACTCGTGCATCTCCTGGGATGATGCAGGGAACCATTCGGCTCCCAAGCCAGCACATGAAACCAGAATCTCCTGCGTCTTGGTCAGGTTCAGCCGTACGTTCTTTAGTCCATTTGATGATAATGCTCAAACTCCTTCTTGGCGGTATTTAGTGGATTTGAGCCAATGATTAGCTGTGCGTCAGCTGCATATTTTAGTTATACTTTGGCATCGTAAATCGGGTGCAGGTCAGATGTTCCTATAATTAATTAGATTGTCCCATTACAGAGGCTTGTATGACACTAGCGTCGATGAATGCCATTCCTGATGTTTTGCCGGCATACTTTCTGATGCATCCTCTGTCTTTGATGTCGTTTATTAGCCAAATATATACATTACCAGGGAGGTTAAGTTTACACAGCTTCTCAGCCAGGATGGAGTGCCTGATAGTGTCAAAGGCCTTAGAATTATCTGTGGATATTATGACAACGAAGTCCTTCGTCTGTAGCATGGTGGTGACATGGTGTAAGATGACGATGACGGCAGCTGTAGCCGATCTCGTTGGTCGGAATGCATACTGGTCTCTCATATATCCTCGGAGACGGACGGTGTGATGAGTTCCGGGTATAGATATCCCCGGACCACCACCCGCTCGATCATCCTGGAAAGGATTGGGACTACTAAGAGTGGTTTATAATCCGTAGGGGAGGTTGGTGTGAGGACCTTAGGTACCGAGTTGACAAGTGCCGTTTTCCACTGAGTGGGAAGGCCGACAATACATGCGCAAATATGATCGACCTGTTGATGATATGAACCAGCGGGAAGGCGTAAGTAGGCGCCAGTAATCTTAAGATCCAGGCCGGCATTTTGACCCATCCCAGCGCAGTGCATTTACGATTGTCCAAGATGTAGAATACGGACTGCACGGTAAATAGTATGCAATATGCTTCAATGGAAGGCATCATAAAGTGGGTTTAAGTCCTCCGCCGAGACATGACCAACCAATCGTAAGATCCGTTACCAGTCGGTTGTTAGGGTCAGGTCGACGCCAACGGCCGTGGCAGCCACAAGATGTCGCTATAAACACTGGATATTAAGTGCGAAGCGTTCAACTATATTCGACACCTTTTAAATGCGTTAAAGTCCTGCTAGAAATGACTCACTTTCGTTCAATCGGAAGTTCATGTCAATGAACATTACTGACATTGTAAAGTATTACTTTAATACCGTTAAATGATGTCTTTTGGACTCTATAAATTCTTAGTTGTCACTGTATTGTACACTGAATTGTCGTCAACGGCAGTAGTTGTATTTAGACTACTCCAGCACAACCACCCAATAACTAGGTTCATAATGCAATAACCACCCAATAACCACGCAATAACCACGCGACGTCACGACCATCGTATGAGTCATAGAAACTGTTGGAAATTCCCGCAGTTTCGATGACTCGCCTATGAGTCATGGGACGATTACGCGGGCTAGGAATTTCCGATAGTTTCTATTAATCTAGTTTTATGAAAGGGCTTAAAGGAATGAATGTCTATAATAAAATGGATACAAGAACTGATTTCAAGAAATCACTTAAAGGAATAAATGTCCTTAATAAAATGGACTACACGCTGAAGACTGTCAAAGAACTACGAAATATCGCTCGAGAGAAAGGTATGGTTGGTTATTCGAGACTGCGAAAAGCGGAATTGATCGAGACCATTCATGCTGCAGGTAACAACATCAATGATGTATATGGGGGACCTGTGAAAAATGCAAATAATTTGCTCGACGCTCCGGTTCCGGACATTAAGGTTCCAACGCTTGTTCCAGGTAAGTATACGCCTCCGTCTGATATTTGGAAATCTTCTGTTAGTAATGTTTGGAATGAGATGAAGACTAAGGTTAGGTCTGTTATTAATTCTTTTGCGGATCGGTGGGTTAGTTCCATTCCTCCAAAGGAAAAGAAAACCGTGAATGAAAGATTGGAATCGTTGAAGACGAAGGTTTTGAGTATTTTTAGTCAAATCAATAAAAAGAAGTTCGAAATCCGAGAGACCGCGAAGGCTATTAAGGGTTTTACTAAGCGATACACGATCGATTCCACCAGTTCCATCGATGTCACATCTTTTCTCAACGCTGTAAGGCCCCAAGTAGTCAGTCTGTTAGCGAAAAATCGTGGGGTAAAAGTTCAATTCAATCTTAGTTGCGTAATGAAGAAAGTAGATATTAAATCCGGGGAAGAAGTCGAAGCCGAGCCTAATTTTAAATCAAAGACCGATATCATTTTAGAAGCAACCGACGTGAACGAAATATATAGCAACGCAGTGGATAAAGTTAAGGAGAGCATAGCAAGTTTTCAGATGAGAGGTAGTAATTGGCGGTTTAAAGCCGTTGTGAAGTTGGATATCGATACAGTGGTATATAAGCCATTGAAAGGTAGTTCTTATATTCCTCTTCCCGAGTATTTAGCTAATAAAACGGCAATTATTAACCTGAAAAACGACGACGAAGAATGTTTTAAATGGTGTATTACTAGAGCGCTGAATCTAACGGATAAAAACTCTCAAAGAATCACAAAAGATCTAAAAGAACAATCTAAGAAACTCGATTGGATTGGTATTGAATTCCCCGTCGCTGCCGACGCTAACATAATAAATAAGTTTGAGCGACGCAATAACATTAGCGTTAACGTATTCGGCTATGAAAAGGATGTATATCCATTATATATATCGAAGCACGAAAGCGATATCTGCGTAGATCTACTGCTTATTTCCGACGGAGAAAAGAAGCATTATTGCTGGATCAAGAACTTTAATAGATTGATGGCAGCACGAACAGAAAAATCTGTAAATTCGATGCACTATTGTAAAAGATGTTTAATCGGTTACAGAAGCGTAGAAGCGCTTACTAAGCATACCGAGTACTGTTCGAGGCAAGACGCCCAACGAATAGTTCTTCCCGAACCAGGAACCATGCTAAGTTTTAAACATTATTTTAAATCGATGAGAGTGCCGTTTATCGTTTACGCCGATTTCGAATCTTTTATTAAACCTATCGATACATGCCAACCCGATCCTAGCACGTCTTACACCAATAAATACCAGAAACATACTCCCAGCTCGTTTTGTTATCATATAAAATGCTATGACGATGGCGTTTATTCCCAAGAGCCACGGAGGTTTACGGCTGAAAACGAAGACGACGATGTCGCTCAGATATTCGTAGATTCTCTTGTAGAAAATATAAAAGAAATATATAACCAGTTTAAATTCCTCAAGAATATGATATTCGGCGAGACCGAGAAGAAATGTTTTGATGAAGCTACTAACTGTCATATATGCGGAGGAGAGTTAGGTAAAGATCGAGTTAGAGATCACTGTCATTTAAGCGGTAAATTCAGAGGCGCCGCACATAATATTTGTAATATGAACTACAAAATCCCCAAGTTTTTCCCGGTTGTATTCCATAATCTATCCGGATACGACAGCCATCTATTCGTGAAGAAATTGCGAGGTGAGAATGGTGAGAAAATTAACTGTATTCCTAATAACGAAGAAAAGTATATATCGTTTAGCCGAGAGATCGTAGTCGGTAACTTTGTAAATAAAGAGGGAAAAGAGATAACGGTCAAGCGTGAATTACGCTTCATCGATAGTTTTAGATTCATGCCTTCGAGTCTCGACGCGTTATCGAAGAACCTTCGTAAAGAACAATGTAAGAATTTAGGTGATTTCTTTGAAGGCGAGAAGTTAGATCTTTTGCTCAGAAAAGGTGTTTATGCGTACGATTACGTTGACGGCATTGAACGATTAAACGAGACCGAATTGCCTCTGAAGCATAAATTCTATTCTAAACTGAACGATTCAGACATCAGCGATGAAGATTACGAGCACGCCAAAAATGTATGGAAAGTATTTCGTTGTAAAACGTTAAGAGAATATCACGACTTGTATAATCTTTCGGACGTTCTATTATTAGCCGATGTATTCGAAAACTTTAGAGACGTGTGTATCGAACATTATAGGCTCGATCCCGCGTGGTATTACACTTCACCCGGACTAGCTTGGGACGCAGCGTTAAAGTTGACTGGCGTAGAGTTGGAATTGTTGAGCGACTACGATATGTTACTGATGATCAAGCAAGGAATAAGAGGGGGAGTCAGCACGATTTCGAAACGATACGCGAAAGCGAACAACGAGTACATGGGAGAAGATTTTGATCGGAGCCAGCCTTCGGTATTCATTCCTTACTTAGACGCGAATAACTTGTACGGATGGGCGATGAGCAAAGCTCTACCAACTCATGGGTTTAAATGGATGAGCGATAACGAGCTGAACGATTGGAGAAGCGTTACCGAACGAGATGGGGTGGGGTGTGTGTTAGAAGTCGATCTTGAGTATCCTAAGGAACTACACCACCTGCATAACGATTACCCTCTAGCTCCTGAGAGTATAAAACCTACAGGATCGGATGTAACGAAACTAATTCCGAGTTTAAACGATAAAAAGAAGTACGTTGTTCATTACGGTAATTTAAAGTTGTACGAAAGTCTCGGTTTGAAAATCGTTAAAATTCATCGAGGGTTAATATTCGAAGAAAGCGCTTGGCTGAAAAAGTATATCAACCTGAATACGGAATTGAGAACGAGAGCTACTAACGATTTCGAGAAGGACTTTTTCAAGTTGATGAATAATAGCGTCTTCGGTAAGACTATGGAATGTATCGAGAATCGAGTTGATGTACGATTGGTGTGTGATGAGAAGGAAGCTACGAAGCTCACGGCGAAACCTAATTACGACGGTCGAACCATTTTCGATGAAAATCTAATCGCCATTCACATGAAAAAGACCAAGTTGTTCTATAACAAGCCTATATATCTAGGTATGTGTATTTTAGACTCGAGCAAGACTTTAATTTACGATTTCCATTATAATTACATCAAGACCAAGTACGGAGATAGGGCTAAGCTATTATTCACCGATACGGATTCTCTAGCTTATGAAATTAAGACCGAAGACTTCTACACCGATATAGCTCCTGACATTAGAAGCAGGTTCGACACGAGCGAGTACGCGAAAGATCATCCATCTGGTATAGAAACGGGTGTAAATAAGAAAGTTATCGGTATGTTCAAAGACGAGGCAGCGGGAAAACAGATCGAAGAATTCGTAGGTTTGAGGTCGAAGTTGTATTCGTACAGGCTGTCTGGTGTAGACCATAAGAAATGCAAGGGCGTGAAGAAAAACGTGGTTAGTAAAACGATAACCCACGAAGATTACAAAGAGTGTGTGTTTACGAGAAGAGAACGGTTAAGAAAAATGAACGTTATAAGATCGTATCATCACGATGTGTATACCGAAGAAGTAAATAAGGTCGCTCTTTCAGCCGACGATGACAAACGAGTGATATTGGAAGATGGTATACATACTTTAGCATACGGACACTACTCGCTTCATCAATAAGAGTATTAGTTGAATATTAAAATGAGTTTTACAACTGTCAAAAACATCGATGTCGAAGGCGTAGTTCTTCCAAATCAACCGCTAACGAATTTTGAATTATTGGATGCTGTGAAGAAGTTGAATATTCTGAATTTTAGAGGCGTGTTCTTACGAGACGAGCTGCCGAAGAAACCTAAACGGAACGAATGTGGGATATTAAACCTAGACGATTCTAATGGGGTAGGCTCTCACTGGGTCGGTTTTTTAAAGAACGGTAGCGATAAGTTATATTTCGATAGTTACGGTCTTCCTCCTCCTACCGAACTATTAAAGTATTTACGGCGCCCGGTGTTTTACAACAGCGAGCGAATACAGCCGGATAACGAAGTGTTTTGCGGTCATTTGTGTTTGTATGTACTGAAGAAAACGTGCAACAATGGTTGTAAATTTCAAGAAGTTATAAACGAATTATATTAAATAATATCGTCTATTAAAAAACAATGCCAGTAGATAAATTCGGACATACAGATTCAGGATCTACGCAAAGAATAATTGCTGGTGGTGTTACGCTTAGTCAAGTAAATGCTAGTTTCCTTCGAATGGATGGAGCAAACCCAGCGACTGGAAATCTAAAAATGGGTGGTCACGCGATAAAAGGTCTACCTACGACGAACGTTTCGGAAGCAGGAATGGATGAGGCTCTAAGTCGGGGGCAAGCCATAGATTTGATAACGAATCGCGCCGATGTACCGTCCAACGATAATCTAAAAGTGTCTAAAACCGGTGATACCATGACTGGCGACCTATTCTTAAGCATCGGTAGGGACCTTAAGCGGGCGATAGGATGTAAGGATTTAGTTGGAAATAAAGTTTTTAATATATTGTTAGGAAATACAACGAATAAAATAGAAGGTCGATTAAACCAACCAATTACATTACAATCAACGGATGGATTTCGTTTTGGAATAAATAATGAAACCGCCTTAGAGATGGTTAAGTCGACGGGTCAGTCTAAAATAAATGTGTATAAGCCCATCTTTATGCATGGCGCACACATTACAGGCCTACGCGATCCCAGCGGTGATGGAGATGCAGCGACTAAAAAATATGTCGATGCATCTGCAGTCGGACCCGCGTTTAGCGTTTACACTATATCTCAACAAGCCATACTCGCTGCAACTCACACAATAGTTTCTTTCGATAGTGTAAGATTCAATACCGATAGTAGTGATAACAGTACAGGACCGACTCGTTTCACTCCTGGTAAAGCCGGATACTATATCGTTACGACGTACATAGAATTTTGTAGCGCGAGTAATACCGCTTTTGCTAACGTCTTCCTGTATAAAAACGGGGTGTCGCACATGCAAATTGCAGGTGGAGGGGGTACGGGAATTGCGCATAACAATTCAACCGGTAGTACTATAGTTTTTCTAACCGGCACCGATTACCTCGAGATATTCGTTTATTCGTCCATCGCCACAAACATAATAGCTAGAGACTTTTCAGTGGCATTCTTGCGACCTTAGTGATATAAAAGAAATTTTAACCGGAGATACCTATCGTTCGAGTACACGCGATAGGTATCTGTAAGTTGCATTATTCAGAAGATGTCTTCAGCGTTTTCGTTTACATCGAAAACCGTAATTTCGTATCTGTTTTTATATACTTTCCCATTAAACATCGCTATTAAACCCGCGCTTTGGTTAAACGCTTTCGCGGCCTTATACATCGATGGGTATAAAACGATCGTGTCCGTTTCCTTATCCAAAATTTGTACGCGTTTAGGATGCGTTCTTATACGTTTCAACCTTTCTTTTTCATCCTTACTCGTCACTTTCAGCGGTTGTTTATCCAACTCCTCCTGAGTAAGCACTCCTTTCTCGATCAGCAACGCCGCTAGTTTTGGTTTGTTGAGAAAAGAATACCTACTAATCTTATTCTCCTTCGCTAACTTTTGCAATTCTGTCAGTTTCATTTTATATATTACAAGAGTTTCTTTAAACACAGACTGTATTTTCATACAGACGATTAATACACCACGCTCATTTTCTGTCCATCTGACTGGAAGTTTAGCAACTTATCTGAAATTATAACCGCGTAACCTTGCGTATCGGCGGGGACTGCGGCGCTAAAAGTAGCTTTGATTTGGATATCGACGACCGACGATTTCAGTCTTTCCGATTGTTTACTAACATCGAAAACTATGAGCGGATATAGATCTTTGTAATCGGCTGGAGTGATGTTGCTTTGCGTAATCAACGGATCCATTCCGTAGAACTTTTCGCTGAACGACGCCGCGTCTCTATAAGCTCTCGAAAATTTCTGGTTGGGAAACGATAGGTCGTAGTCGACCGCCGGATATCTCTCTTGATTCATCATCACGTACATGTTTTTGAGGTTGCAATGATCGAAAATCGAGGGGTTATGTTCTTGGTTGCCGTCGCTTCGAGCGGTTTGAAATCCTACGACTATCCATCTAGGTTTTTCAGGAGCCGTCTTGACGCTAAGACGCCAACTAAAAGTATTGGATTGAGGAACCCCTATAGTATCGCATTGTCGCGCTCGATATGCGACGGGTACCGATGCTTTCGATTCGATAGTTTTGTACAATTGCATCTTCTCCATATCCGCCGGAGTAACGTGCGGCATAAACCACGAGATTTTCTCGACGTCGACTTTCCCAGCATCCACGGCAGCGAGTCTAAAAATAGCGTCGTTGTCCGATTTGCGAACCATCGTTAGCGTGTGCTTAAAACCGTACACTATTTTATCGTAATCCTCGCAGAATCCGAAAATATGTTTCAGGGGCACGATGAAACTAAACGTTCCCTTAGTCGTTGGTTTTTGAATAAGATACCCTTGACGAGTCGCGAAACCCGCATTATCCGCTATAACCGCGGTTGCCCCAGTATCTTTGCACCATAATTGATTAAGACCTTGCGCTTTGGCGAAGTCGTCCGGATATTTAAGCAAACCAAGCATCGTCGTTGCTTGGCCTGGGTGAAATACCGTTTCGATATCTTGATTCGATAGGGAATACGCGATTTGACTGAAAAGATGCAAGAGTCCATTATTCGCGAGGGCTACAGCGTTAGCATTAGCGTACGCCGTTCCATCCGCTTTGACTAACCTACCTTCGAAAAGCAGGTAAGATTCGGCGGGATGGCAAAATAGATCTTGAGTTTCGATATTTATGCGAATCTCGCCGGGTGTGTTAAAAGTCGTTCTCGCTGCTGGTTCGTATTCGTGCCATTCGTATTTTTCGATTCCTTCGTCGACCTCTGAGGGTGCTGTAATGTTTAGAATATTCGTTTGCATTTTAATTACTAAAGATTATTTATTTAAACTCACGCGAGTTTCAATCCAGCTCCATTTTTGTTATTGTTGTTGAGACTACGCACTAGATCTCGAATGGACACGGCATTCGAAGAAAGTCCATCACCGGCTAGTATCTTATTAATATCAGTAGTTCCTACATCGTTATCGATTAGCCGTGCTAAGATAGCTGCATTCTCTCGCGTAAGCGCTGGTATCGTTTCGACTACAAGCGTCTTCGGAACCGACGCTGCTAAGAGTTTAGTCACAGCTTTATCCATCAAGCGTTTACCAACTTCTACGGTGGTATTCTTTCCAACTTCTAGCGCCTTTTTAGCCAACTCTCTCGCGGCGTCTTTACCCGCGCTAAGGGCGGATGATGCGGCTCGTTTACCGACATCCGAAGTGAAGAGCTTCTTGAAAACTCCCGTAATAGTATCCATTATTCCCGCTCCTCCTATAACGTGTTTTCTCTTAATTCTTCTATTAGCGATGACGAGCATGTTTTATAATCGCAATATTAAGTTTTTATATCCAGAACTGGATTGTTCGATGTTAGAATTACGAATGTTTATTTATATTCTCCTGTTAATATAAAAACAACACGAGAATATAAAATGGATTCCTACTCAGAACACGTTGAAAAATCGACCGGCTCATTTTTAACTCTGGCTTCTAATAACGCAAAGATTATATCCCTTTTTATTTCCGAAGTGAAAGACGCTTGTAGTGAATTCGTAACCGACGTTTTCGACCTAGTCGGAGACGCTTCAGAATGTAGCGAGTGTAGCGACAGCGAGTGTAGCGACAGCGAGTGTAGCGATAGCGAGTGTAGCGACAGCGAGTGTAGCTATAGTGAGTGTAGTGATTGCCACTACATTAAAGTAGTCTCTAACGCGTTAGAGAATAATACTGAAGAGATCTCGGATGAGCTTACCAAAAAGATCGTTGCTAATGAATTCGAGTCGATCATTCACGACCTTAAGAACAAGCTAAATAGCTTGGAAAAGAGGTATCTCACGGCGAAGGTTGCGTTCCATAACCGTATGAATGATGAAATGGAGATCTTTACGACAACGACATATGTGTAAACGATATTCTGTAACTAAAGCGAGTTACAGAATCTTCAAAGTTTTTTTTTATAATCGCAACATTAAGTTTTTATACTGTTCTTTACCGATCTCTTTTTGTCGTAATAGTTCATCGCATATACCAACGATCTCATTTCTTACTCCCGTATTACCCGCGTCGTAGCTAGCGAAACGCAGACTCAACATTTCTACTAAAGCATTCGGATCTTGCGGAATTACGACGACTCCTCTACCCGTCTTCGGCGTCTGTTTTCCAGTCTTCATTTCCCATATCGGTTTAATGATATATTTGTACTTTTCACTTCTAGACGATTTTGGTTTACTCGGATTGTTAGGTTGTCTCATGGCATTCGTCGCGTCTAGAATCTCGACGTAATCAGACATATCGTTGTCGTCGTAAATCGAACTGTTCGGTTTAGCCATAGTCACTAGCTCCCAAAGTCCCGGAGTACCTGTATAAGTCTTCTCTCCGACTATTATATCGTCGTTCTGGAACGATACGCGTGTGTCTCCGATATAAAATTTCCCGTCTTTTTTTGAATTTAGACCGAACGTCGTATCGGTAGACTTTTTATTAGAAGCGTATTGGGACAAGTATTTCGTTGCCACATCTCCTAATTCTAACATTCTAACGTCTTCTATAGGATCCTCGTAAGCCTCTATCGAGGGATAGGCCCTACTGTGGAAGCTGTATGGCTTTTAACGACGACGATATCGATGCGGGAAGCGCTTTTAGAGCGTTAGATGTGGCTGCCGAGTTTTCCTTAATAGTAGACAACAAAGCGTTTTGTTCTTTCGATATGGTCGATTGCGAGTCCACGATCGGCTTGTACAACTTTACCAAATCTCGCTGCAATCCTATATCGCCTAGTTTCTCGGATAAATAATCTCGTTGAATGTTTTTCTTCGTCTTCAGAAACTCTTCGACGATAAAGTCTCTTTTGGTGGGATCGTTAATCTTTAGAAATGACATTATTTTAACTATGCGGTATAATGTTTTAACACGTTTTTGGAACCCGCGTTAAAACATTGATATAGGATGAACGTGATTTTTTACGTTTTTATGTTTTATGTTTTACGTTTATGTTCTATGTTTTACGTTCTTCGTTTTTCATCGATTTCCCAAACGCATCCTTCAACGACTCGGCTATAGTTTCTCGATTTTCTGATTTTCTGATTTCTTCTTTCATTTCGTTAAATTTCACGCGTTCGTTTAGAATTAACGAGTATTCCTCATCCGAAATATTACCGTCTTCCAAAGATTTCGAGATGTAGTGACTGATGGTGTTGAGTCTCGCTTCGGCTAACGTTTTAATATTTTCGTGCTTCTCTGCCTTTGGTGTGAGCTTTCTGTTGATCACACGTCCGATCACGCTGAAAACACCCGCTCCAACCGCCAGTGTTTGTAGACCTATCGCGATAGGTGCCGCGACTATCGTAGACAGAACCGTGATCGCTGAAGCAGTTGAACCCAACGCGACTAGAGTCGATATACCGTCTACTACGTTGATAATCCTAATGCCTTTACGATACTTTTTACCTAGAGTCTCTCTTTTTTCACGTTCCCGGTTGAGCTCTTCTTGAATTTCAGTGATTTTCGAAAGTCGGTAAACGTGTGCGCTTCCATCGATTTTCGTTTTCAGTGGGATATCCATTCTTTTTTATAATTATAGGATATTATTTTTAAACTGCGATATAATTAACGAAACATAACGAATCGCCTTCGATTATACTAACTACGGAATCGGAGTCGTTTTGAATAGTAATTTCGATGTCTTCTACTTGTCCGGTAATGACTCCATCTCGTAGACTCGCTTTGATTTCCTGTCTAAGCGAAACTAGACACGATCCTTTTGTCATTCGAACGCCTAGTCCTAACACCACTATAGCTGTTTCTCTAGGTTGAATCGTTATCAGTTCTTGCGCAAAAATCTCCCATCTTAGTCCACCTAGTTGCCTGCAGGGTGTATGCGTCACTCTTTTCAACGTCCAACGCACCTCTTTCGGTTGGGTTCTAACTTCGACTCGACGAGCGGGTTTCGTTATAAATTTATGGATAGGTCTGTTGAATCCTGACATTTTATTTATACGAGGATTATTTTTAAAGCAACATACCGAGAATCGGAATATTTTGGAATGGCGAATTAGGACCTAGTAAAACCCGCTACCCGTTTTCATATACAACCCGCTACCCGTTTTCATATACAATCCCGTTCCCACCGTACTACCTTTCGACCACGGAGACAGATACAACCCATTTCCATCCGGTCTTACTTTACAAGCCAGGCCGCCTTTATTAACGTACACTACTCCCGATCCGCTTATTTTATCTACAAGTTTCGATGTAGCCGCGGAACCTAATCCGCTTAAAGCGCCTTGTGCTAAACTAGGGATTACGCTAGAAAGAAGAAATTTTCCAGCAGTAGCTAGAAATGGTAATATAGCTCCGATAAAACCGCCTTCGACTTTAGCGTTATATATTAATTGCGTTTTACTCATTTTGATCGTCGTGCCCTTTCCATTCTGACAAGCATTCTTCATTTTATTAATTTGCGCTTTCGTAAAAGCTAAAACGTGGTCTCCATCCATATCATCGTGAGATAGTCTAATACTAACGCCATCGATTCCCGCTTCAAGCGCTCGTTTAATCTTGTCTTTTTGTCCTTCCGAAATATTAACACAGAAGTTTGTGTACTGAGTCATTTTATATATAACTAAGATAAAGTTTTAAGTCTTCACACTTCTCTAATATGAAACTTGATCGACATCGCTTCCCCTCTAATGTTAATTAGTTTTCCATTTTGATCGGTAAGTCTCGTTTCCATCGATGAAATCGTATTCATCGTAACGGGGAGATAAATTAAATTAGCCGGGATTTGGATGATCTTATAACCAGGTCCAACGGTAGGGAAAAACGAATATATCACGTTCGTCGTCGATCCATTCGAGTACGAACCCCGATTATGTCGCTAGTTACTCGAAAGCTGTCTATGTTCATTATATTCACAATATTCTCCGATTCGTTATACCCGGCTATGTATAGACGACTTTCGAAACCTAGAACGGTTCTAATCGAGTTCGCGGTTCTAAAATCGACCTCGTAATTCGTAGCGATAGTCAACACCGCCTTCAACGTATTAGTGTTCGGTTCTAACGTAATGCTATGTTCTTCGTTTCCGGCATCGTAATGGCCGTTCTCTTTCATGATTTTCTTCACATAGTCGTTTATATCCGTGAGTTCGTAGGACCCTTCTGGAATATCTACGTCAAACCACGTCACACCATGATCCGGCGAATACCTGAAGTTGTTGTTGCTCGCGTCTATGTTAGGAAACACGTAGTAAGTATACAAATCGACTAGAGCCATTTCATACTTTTTGGTTTTATCTAGTTCGATTACAGGATTGTTCCTCGTTATTATTCGTGCGGTTCTGTCCTTTTCGTTACCCACTAAAATGTAAAACGACGATTTAGGATTCGTGTTAGTCGCAGTCTGTGCTGTGTTCACCTGTATCTTCACGAGGAGTTCTTCCATTTTTACTAGTATATTATATTATTTTAATTCAGAATTGGGGATGTAAAATTCATCTAATCCACAACGGTATTTACCGCTGCTCCTTTCACTCGTTAAGTCGATAACTACGAATTGATGCGGTTGTTTCCACGACTCCACGCATAGTTTTTTAAATTCCTCTATAGACATGTCCGTACTTACATGATCGTTGTAGATATGGGAAACGTTCTTCATGTCTTGGGGAAATAAACAAATAAAGTTTGCGTTCTCTCTGATAGTCTGCCTAGGCAATTTAAAATAATTCTGGGCGAGGTACAAACAGTCGACGTTACTATGTCTGCCCCTAATATAATACGTTTCGCATTTGTTCTGCTTTTCTAATTGTAAATCGTCAAAAATCATCAAGTTCTTCTTTTCACGGCTCAACTCTCTCGGATCCGGTACATCATTCGCGGATTCGTAAAACCTGCATTCGATATCCGACTTGTCTCTTAACTCTTTCGCTATCTCTTCTACAACGCACGCCGGAGAAATATTAGACCTCATTATCTCATCTCGAATGTTAAACAGCTTGATGATCGTTTCTTTTGGTAGTTTTTCTTCGAATGCCTTCTTAAGAATTTTGTACTCCAGCTGAAATAGAGATTTTCCGAATACTTGTAAATTGTTATAATCGAGCCATCCAGGTCTCAAAAGTAAGTTTAACAATAACATCGTCTTACCACATCCCGATTTCCAAACTATTACACCCCTTATACTTTTAGGTAATAGGTTGATATTAAATCTTTTCGATTGTAAATCGTTCCACGTTAAGTCTTTCACTTCCATTTTAAATATATAAAAGTTCTATATTAAAACTGAAATGTATTGCGTAAAGTGTAAAAGACAGACCGAAACAAAAGATATACAAGATGTCGTGGCTAAGAATGGGAGACCCATGCAACGAGGTGTATGCGTTGTATGTGGGAAAACAAAAACTCAATTCGTAAAAGGAACCACTGCGAAAGGCGGAGATGTAGTTGGTTCGTTGAATGCAGCCACTAGTAAGATAAAGTTACCTTGGGCTAAATATCCAGGTGAGATGCATCTTCCAGGTCACTCGTTTACAGGACCCGGGACAAGACTAGATTTGAGACTGAATCCCGACGGCACTCCTAAAGATTGGAGTAACCCCATCAACAGAGTAGATAACGCGGCTTACCATCATGATTTGGCTTACGATCGACACACTGATACGGCTTCTAGGAATGTTGCCGATAGAGCAATAATTAATGATTTGAATAATATTCCTAATCCTACTATCCGAGAGCGTATGGAGAGAGCGGTAGTTAAACCTATATTGTCTGTTAAATCGAGTCTCGGGTTAGGTTTAAAAAAAGCCCCGACCCGAAATGGACTGATCAATTAGCGGATGAATTGCATAAACCGGTAGTAAAACATTTTAAAAAGAGAAAAGTGTACGTTAGTGGAATAGATGAGATATGGGCTGCTGATTTAGTTGATATGCAAGCCTTCGCTAAAGAAAACGATGGTGTGAAATACCTATTAACCGTTATAGATGTGTTTTCAAAGTACGGATGGATCGTGCCATTGAATTATAAGAGTGGGAAATCTACAGCTAGCGGCTTCGTGAAGATACTCGAAAGTGGACGAAAGCCTGTTAAATTATGGGTAGATAATGGGAAAGAGTTTTATAACAAAGACGTTAAGAATTTTCTCGAGCTGTACTCTACGGAGAATGAAGAAAAATCTTGCGTAGTCGAGAGATGGAATAGGACGATGAAAGATAAAATGTTTAAGTACTTTACAGCTAATTCGACGAGAAGATATATCAACGTTTTAGACGGAATGGTTAGTAATTACAACAATACAAGACATTCTTCCATTAAAATGACGCCTGCTAAGGCTAGTATGAAAACGAATGAAAAGACTGTATTTATGAATTTATACGGCGAAGAGGTCTCACAGCCTGTTTCCCCTAGATTCTCGGTTGGAGATAAAGTCAGAATAACGAAGAAGAAAAACATATTTGAAAAAGGATATACACCTAGATGGACTGAGGAAATGTTCACAATTGCGCAAGTTCAGTATACAAATCCAGCAACTTATAAGATTACTGATTCTAACGGTGAGGAGATACAGGGCTCATTCTATGAACAGGAGCTACAGAAGACGACTCAAGAAATATTTAGGATCGAAAAAGTGATTAGAAAACATGGGAAGAAATCACTCGTTAAATGGTTAGGATATTCAGACTCGTTCAATTCTTGGGTCGATAACGATAACTTGATGACGTTGTGAAACGATTATTCAAAAATGTTATTTCGACTTAAAGAAAATAATTTTCATATAATAAAGAGATACTATGGCAATCACATGGAAAAACTTTGATATAAATAATGTTATTTTCGAAGACGTTACAAAAATGACTACTCCCGCCGAAATCAAATTTCAACGCATATTTCTAAAGTACAAATACGCCGATGGGACAATCGACAAAATATCTATAAAAACTCCTCCGCTGTATTCTTATGGGATTCAAGAAAACCGATCTTCACAAACGGGTCTCTTAGACTCGTATTCTTTACCATTAAACATGTACGATAGAATGGTTGGTGAAACCGAAGACGAAGCGAAAACGATTGAAATTTTTGAATCGTGTTTAAAACTAGTAAAAGAACATCTTAAAAAATCTGATGTGAAAGACGCGCTTAATAAATACAAAATGAATGCAGATGTTGATCAAATGGATATTTTTTACAGAAAGAAAGATAAAGGTAAAATCCTTCCCGATATACCCCCTACTCTATATCTGAGACTTTTAACTGCCTATGAAAAATCAAGAAATCCAGATGTCCCGCCTAAGATATATATATATATATATATATATATATATATATATATATATATATATATATATATATATATATATATATATATATATATATATATATGTAGACAACAAAGCGTTTTGTTCTTTCGATATGGTCGATTGCGAGTCCACGATCGGATATATATATATATATATATATATATATATATATATATATATATATATATATATATATATATATATATATATATATATATATATATATATACACACACACACACATACACCTCATTGGGAACAACAAATCTCAGGCATAGGGTAAGATTTATGGCAACGGCCGCAGCAGCCACAAGATGTCGCTAAAACATTGAATGTTAACTGCAAAGCGCTCCATTGTCTTCGACATCTTTTAAACGCTTTACATTCTGATATTCATATCACTTGCGTTCAATCGTTACATCCAGATCAATCACAAAGTTCATGGATGTCTTCTTTAGCCTTAGGTAAGATTGATGTCAACGGCTATGTCTGCCACAAGATGTTGTTATAAACATTGAATATTAATTGCAAACTGCGATTCCATATATTTAAAACTGTTTCTTTACTGTAATTTATCTCTCACCTACGGTCAAGCATTAAGCTGTATTCAGCCAAAATGATTCCTATAGACGCCAACGGTCTTTTTCCATATGATGTCGCTATAGTCTGGATCAATCCGGTGGGTGTGTTGATTTATTTTATTTTCTGTCTTTAGGTTGTGCGGATTTAAGTCCAGATATTCCAGTGGTACGTCTACCAGACCAATCCTCTTTTTATGGGTACAGAAAAGGCGCTATAAGAGGTTTATGTTGCTTACCTAACATCATCACTATTCACTTATAAAAACTAATAGTAAGATGCGACTGACATACACCAGATATATTCGTTAACAATTATCAAGGCATACTAATAGTGGGAAACTATCAGCAAGGTACTAATGCGCGCATGGGCTCAACTATTATATCGGACACCTTTTAAATGCGTTTCAAGTTTGCTACTTGTACGTCACTTGCGTTCAATCGTAAGACACTCCAGCCACCAGCCTCCTTATATGGTCGACGTCAACGGCCATGCATGCCACAAGATGTCGTTATGAACACTGAATATTAAATGCAAAGCGCTTCGACACCTTTTAAACGCGTTCTCTCTTGTTATTTATACTTCATGCGCGTTCACCTTCTTAGCTTATGGAATTTAGGGAAAGATTGATGTTGATGGCCGTGGCTGCCATAAGATGTCGTTATAAACACTGGATATTAACTGCAAGTCGCACAACTATATTAGACACCTTTTAAACGTGTTTACGCTTTGTATTTATAACCCACACGTTCAATCATATGATTAACACTTTTCGTTCATTAGTGTAAGGTAGATTGTTGTCAACGGCCGTGGCTGCCACAAGATGCTGTTATAAACACTGAGTATTAACTGCAAAGCGCTTAGCTATATTGGACACCTTTTAAACGCTTTCCCCCTCCGTTATTTATACTTCATGTGCGTCACTCGATAGATTATTTCCGAGCCCTCCACAGTTCACAGCTTAAGGAATTTAGGGAAAGATTGATGTCAACTGCCTTGGCAGCCACAAGGTGTCGTTAAATACTGAACATTAACTAAAAATACTCGACTGTCTTTGACATCTCTAAAACGCGTTTTCGTTCTGCTATTTATACCTCAATTGTGTTCAATCGTAGGATAGATTCCAAGTGCAAACATTAATAGCGTGTATATCCTTATAAGTCGTATGCTTCAACTGTTGCAATTAGGAATTAAATTAAACGTATGCACTGTTCAGTTAACAGCAGGCGATGTTAAGAATTGGATTTAACGTAGGCAGTCTACAGTTGTCAATGTAATTAATTGGATTTAACGCAATCACTTGACGAATGCCGATGTTATAAACTGTAATTAACATATGCTGTCAGCAGTTCTCGGTGTTATGAAACGATTTGACGCAGACATTTGACGGATGACGATGGTGTAAGCTGTACTAGCGTATGCAGTCACAAGAACCACGGAGACTGCAATTCCCAGGCCTTAAATCGTTTTCAATGGTTGAATCATCTACCTAAGGAATTAAGTAAAGCAACCGCATTAATTGCAAGAGTTCTTGAAGCGTTGACTGAATCATGATTCAGCCGTCATATAACAGTGATTTATCGGTGAAATTCATCTGTTTTTCACCGGTGATTCATCTGTAATTCATCGATGATATTCATCTGTAATTTACAGATGATTCATCTGTGATTCATCGGTGTTATTAGTCCGTAATTCACTAGTTGTTCATCTATAACTTACCGGTGGAATTCATATGTAATTCACCAGTGATATTCATCTGGAATCATCGGTGATTCCTCTACGATCCTTTCATAACATTGAAAACTGCTAAAATTCATTCACTGGTGATATTCATCCGTAATTCACCGGTGATCCTTCTGTGATTCAACCGTGATATTAATCTGTAATTCCTCGGTGGTATTCATCTCTAAATCACCGGCGATATTAATCTGTAATTATACCCCTAAGCCGTATTTTTTCTGGTTTACGGCTGGCTTGAGCAAATTTACGGCTGGTTTTTCGGCTAGCCGTAAAAGCGCGTAAACTAACTTTTTCGGCTATAAATTCATCCGACAAAAAAATTACGGCTTGAAAAATAGTTTGCTCAAAAAAGTCTATCGACTATTATAGAGAGTTCCAATAAGGCAATTAATTAGACATAAAAACAACTGTAAAACAATGTCATGAACAAATGAACAATGATGAGTGGCAGTGGCACACAGAAAGTCATACGAACAGTCCAAACTTCTGAGCCAATCTACAGAAATCATCACTCATTACCCGGTAGTTTGTCATTAGTATCCTCACTGACCTCAGGGTCAGACAGACTCAGTAATCAGTTTAATATTGTTATGTACGAACGATACACTGTGAAATTTTTCAGGCAAAAGTGTGCTGTGCCTAGAATTGCAGATCAATCCTGTAATTGAAAACACAGGCTCCATCGGCACAGATGATGCTGACATTGCAAGATACAGCTGTGCCTTGACTCGGTGTTGGATTCAAAGACTCATTCGTGTGCCAGAAGTGGAGTATATCATCATCTCTTGTCGATACTCTATTGAAAAACAAAGCAATGTTCAATGCTCAATTAGCCATTCAGTCACGGTCACAAATGCATAAGTCCCTCACTCCCTCACGCAGCTACATCACTCATTAACACTGTAATACGTTATACATTACTTTTAAATCAACAGGTGGTCAATATTCACTCAGTCTGGAAATTTGAGCCATAAATTTGAGCAATAAATTTAAATAATTATGTTAAGAAACAGTGTTTTATGCTTTCAGTTCACATACATTGGAGTAAGTTCACATTGAAATTACCATGTACGAATATGTAATACTGATCAGAAGTTAGAACCACAAATAGGGCTACCAGACATACATTAATAGGTGTAGGCCTAGCCGCCATAGCTGGAGAGAAAAAACAGATACACAGAAACAAAACAGTGAAATTCTGGTAACAGACTACAGCCGCTTTTGAAACAGAGTAGTAAGAGTATGCACTCTGCACTAACCTTCATGACAGATAATTAGAAATCTCCAGAGTAACAGATTTACTATTGCCGTGACTGCTCGAAACTTTCAGTTTAATGCTCAGATCAGCCAGTATAGCTTTCTCATCCCTTGACACCGTTGATACACTAGGCCCTTAACGAATTTCTTTACACGCTTTCTTTAGCCTGCTGCCGCCTGAACTTTAATTTTTTTACTACTACCGCACTGATGGTGTGCCATCGCAAGAAAGTTTATTGTAAACAATACGCAGTTAGCAATAATCCAACGCACTTCTAAGTTTTAGCTGTAATTTTTTCATCAACAGCAACCATAGATATATAAACCATCCGACACACCATAGAATATTTAACATTGAATATAAAACCGAAGTAGAACAGCAACCATAGATATAATAATAGACATAGGACAGCCTGGATCCAAATATAGACGATTAGACGGTCATGTAAATGATGCCAGCACTCACCGCTCATTGCACACTAAGTTCAAACTAGCAAGCCAGCGTGGAAACTTTATAATCACAACTGTGTGCATGTTCTAGCCGAACTTTTTTCCGGCGGCTAGCCGTGAAATAACTCTCGGCGGTTTCTCGGCTAAGCCGTAAATTTGCGGCGGTTTTTCGGCTTGCAGAAAATTTTTCGGCTCGGCGGCTAACGGCGGCGGCTTAGGGGTATATCTGTAATTCACCTGTGGTAATCAACTGTAATTCGCCGTTTATAGCCATCTGTAATTCACCTGTGGTATTCATCTATAATTCGTCGTTGATATATTCATCTGTAATTAAACAATGATTAGTCATATTTCGGCTCCACCAGCATTAAACGAGAACTGACCAACCCAGGCGATAGACCTAACGCAGTTGAGTATAAGGGAAAGCTACCCACCCACGTGTGCCAGTCCAAACGACTTGGCGATTCAGTGATTAATATCACGGATCGATGGATCCGATTGATTTCCCAATCAACCGATTTAATTAGCTATAATATTACTCGTAAAGATATTACACAGTCAATATAACACACACAGCATAACACACAAGTGTCTGCCCAATACCACCACACCCTTTACAGCCCAATGCAGCAATATACACGAAATTATACCATGTAACCTATTATACTGTATGCCATGTAATCATGCAATGTAGCCTATTATATTGTATGTAATGTATTGTATGTAATGTAATTATGCAATATAACCTATTGTATGCCATGTAGTCATGCAATGTAGCCTATTGTATTGTATGTAATGTATTGTGTGTAATGTAATTATGCAATAGAACCTATTGTATTGTATGCCATGTAATCATGCAATGCAATGGAGGCCATTGTATTGTATTGTCCTATTGTTGTACCGCCTTGTATTGATGACTTCCATAGCGCCGCTGTCATTACGCACAAGGCATCATTTTGACCTGATTACGGCTTAGTTTTGGTGTGCCATCGGTTGATGCCTTGTGCATTAGACACCGGCGCAATAGAAGTTACTAATTACAATCGTGGCGTTGAAGAGTCAGGCTGTCGTGGGTTAAGGAGGCGTACAATAGAGACGGAGGCTGGTGGTGCGATGCGATGCCGAAGCCCAGCGCCCGCAGCTGACAGGTGTGAGCATCGACTGGATGGAGCCTGCGCCGGAGGTAAGTGGTCGGCCAATGTCGAGATCTCTTGCAGGATGCGAGAGCACCGACTGTGGCTGGAGCCGCCGAAGGTAAGCAAGTGGTTGGGTCGATATCGGTCGAGAGTTAATTTGGAGATAACGGATTTTCGATCTGTTGCGGAGGAGAATATGATGGGAGAGCTGCAGTGCCAGGGCAGGTGAGTTCGCCTGAGAAGAATGGTTCTTAGACAGTGCATAAGAATGATGTATTGTTTCGTAAGAAAGACGTATTGTTCTATTCCTTCGGGATTCTTCTACGATGAAAAACACAGTAGATTACAATAGGTTACGATATTGTGCGATCCGATTAAATTTAATAAATACAAATACAGTACAATACAATCCATAACAATACAATATAATATACTGAAATATTATCCTCTTCAGTTGTGTTTTACTATGTAGCGCATATCCTTGCACGTGTCTGTCTATCTGCTTAACTGTCTGTCTGTCTGTCTGTCTGTCTGTCTGTCTGTCTGTCTGTCTGTCTGTCTGTCTGTCTGTCTGTCTGTCTGTCTGCTTGCTTCTCATCGGAATAAATTTTGTCTAAATCCTTCAACCTTTCCCTACTTTATCTCTCTCTGTCTCTCTCTGTCTCTCTCTGTCTGTGTGTCTGTCTCTCTCTATCTCTCTCTCTGTCTCTCTCTCTGTCTGTCTCTGTCTGTGTGTCTGTGTGTCTGTGTGTCTGTCTGTCTGTCTCTCTCTCTCTCTCTCTTGATTTCGCCTGCAGTCTCTCTCACTTTCACTCTCTGTCACTCTCTCTCAGTCCCACTCTCACTTTCTCTCACTCTTTCTCTCTCTCTCACACACTCTCATTCTTCTAAACTCTAATTCTCTCACTCACACTCTCTATCTCACTCTCACTCTCACACACGCAAATGCACTCATTCCTCTCTCCCGTACACGCTAATCACATTTTGCAGTATGCCCATTATCGACCAACGCCCCTATCCCCTACCCCTGGTTCTTTTTGTCTTTCTATATAATATGTCCATCCATCCTTACCCTTCACTCCCACCCCTCTCCTTGCTATACTCTGCCCCTCTTGCCTTCTCATTCTTCCTTCCATCATTCATGTTGGTCTCTTGGGCTTTCTCGGCTACTGGTCGATAGCCACGAGAGGAGGGAATTGTCTGCCCAGTCCAGTTCGTTCGGTCAGTTCTTTGATGTCATTCAGGTCCAAACTTAAGACTCATCCATTTCAACTTGCTCACCCACCAACAGCCCTCGCTTCTCGTTTCTCGGATCTGTCGGATGATTTCAGTCTGGCCTCTCCAATGTGATTGTGATTGGTGTCTGCGATTTCACCATAAACGACCATCTACCGATGTTTTGGACATTGTTTCAACGGCGCTATAGAAATCATTAGATTAGATTAGATTGGATTAGCCATTCATTCAGAGCATTTATATAGCGCCACTAAGAGATGGGTGCTACCAGCCCTGAAAACCCATCCAAACCTTTCTCCCTTCTATCCCGACGTGATGCATTTGACAGTAACATCGGGCGTCGCTGTAGAAGTCTTTTAGTAATAATTACACCTGCTTCAGGTGTGTGTCACCTTACCTGTTCAACACTCAGGTGAAACCATTTCCCAAAACAAAACAACAGCAATATTGTTTGTTAAGTTAGTTCCACCGACATTGGTTAAGCTTAAATGATTAAGTTGGAAAGGTCAAGATTTATGTGGTGTTTCTCCTGGTGTTGGATATTACACCAGCTACTTGTAATCGATCGCCTCCATTGTCAATATAGCATAGTATAGCACATCGGGTATAATATTCTAGCACAGAATGTCAAACACAGCGTGCAGTTGAATCATTTAATATGTATCAGAATAAAATAATGAAAATGAGCAATCATGCAATCAGAGCTTGAAATGTTTACTGAATGACATTTCGGTTTGCAGTTTAATCCTACCTAACCAGCATCCGATAATCTAATTCTAATTGTTATTATATCATGACCTAAACTTTCCGTCTTCAAGGTCTTCCTGGATCATTGCAGGTCCTTGCACTTGACACGCCTTTACTAAGATTGCCTCTTCTCCTCTTTCGTCTTGAGGATCTGTGCCTTCTTGTGGCCAGACATCTTCGGTATTTCAATGTTCTTTCGGCACTTGAATTCGACAGAATAACTTCCTCTGAAGTCTATCGTCCGATTGTTGATCACCGACTTGATCAAATAATAACTGTTCTCCTCAGCACAGTTTCTTCTTGCAACTATAAAAAACAATCGTCCAATCGCCGCTGAATGTTCCTCACACTTCAAACACCGCAACAAACCGTTCGATGTAACTCGACGATGCGATCGTTTATACCTCGCCAGACTGATTTACTCTTAATTCTACACAAATCAGCGACCTAAACTGACCTAAACTCTTTTATCGAATCGATCAGGAACGGATAAGTTGAACTGTTTCTCAAATTGCGACCAACATCAACCACAGTCAATTACAACTTACTGATAGTCTTTAAAACGCTAAGCTTAAACGGCGGCAAAATGCAATGAATCGAGCAGACGACATCTTCGCTAACCGTTGAGGTTTGAACTGTTCACTCACGGTTCCCTGCTTTACATTGAATCATTCAGTACGGCAAATCGTATCCCCCAACCCTATATTTTATTCTTTATGATACTGGCTTTAATTATAATAATTAATTTAATCAGAGCACCTATCTTTACAACTTATGCATCTTACGCTTAACACAGTCTACCTACACACATTCAACACACATTTTTATAATAATTAGGCGTATAGTACAAGGACATCGCCACAATAAGACGGTATAGGCAACGATATGAGTAAGATGTAAATGGATCGGTTGAAGAGTTACAGGTCAAAAGGCAGATGCCAAATGGTGAAGGTCAGATGGCAAAGGTCAGGTGATAAAGGTCAGAGTTAAAGGTCAAAAGGTATATTCAAAATGGTAAAAGTAAAAAATGCCTAAGGTCAAATGGCAACAGTCAAATAGTAAAGGTCAAATGCAAAGGTAAAATATTAAATGTCAAATGCAAAGGTCAAATATCAAAGGTCAAATGCAAAGGTCTAACGGCAAATGTCAGAGTTAAGGGTTAAAAGGTAGAAGCCAAATGTTAAAGGTCAAACGGCAAAAGTCTAATGGTAAAGGTCAGAAGGTAAAGGTAAGAAGGTAATTATGGAAAGCCATAAAAGTAAAT
>OY744607.1:1553626-1621126 GCA_963556255.1 Allolobophora icterica | reverse complement strand
ACTGCACCGGAACTAGGCTCTCTGGCCGAGTTCATTCACCGAGTCGAGAACGACCACGCAAGCGACGATACATCGCACCACCAAAAATATACGCGAGTGGCCTTGATGCTCTTATACCGGATATGACGTCGTCAGACTGTGGATTGCGCATGCGCGTTGAGGGCGAGTACGCAAAGCGATGACAACGCTGTATTTTAATGATAAATTAATAATAATTAGAAGCGTGTATAATGAGCATCCAAGGCGGGACACGGAGTAGCCGATTGGTTAGAGCGCTCGCCTTTTAATGTGGAGGGTATGGGCTCGAACCTACTCCTCACCTGAGACGGTTATTGTGTTGGGACCTTGAGGAAGTCCTTCACTCACAACTGCTCAGCGCCATCGATTGTTGCTTAGTCTTTATATAATGACGCTTAATGAAGAAGAGAAGCGCTGTCCTTTAATTGAGCCAACCCCGAGAGATATAAAGCAACTTTTATAGCGCCATGAGTAACGTGCTACAGGTCCTAATCAGAGGCGCGTTTACAGTAAACGGGGCCCTATTGGCGCAAACATTTTGGGGGCCCATCTGAACTTGTAGACTGAGAGTCTGAAGTTGAACTTGAAGCCGTTTTTGTGACAATGGCACTGTAATTATGATTAGTTATAGAAGCTGTTTTCAAGGAATGTGAAGTTATATGATTTAATGCATTATTTTAGTTTAAAAAAACTGACATCGGGGGTTGAATCAACAATCAACGCGAAATACGTGGCCATTTTTACTTCTGGAATAAATTGAGCTCTTAAGTTGTCTCCATTATTGGGAGAAATTTATCACAAATTGTATTGGATATCATGATTCTATAACTGGAAAAAATATTTTACATCGTTTGGGGGCCCTCCGAGATTGGGGCCCTAGGCGCGCGCCTAGTGCGCCTACGTTTTAAACGCGCCTCTGGTCCTAATGATGTATGCATGGCTGGATCCCGAGTTCAACTTAGCGACATCCTATGATAACAAAAGCCGTTAAAATCAGCAGAAATTATTTTGCGCAGTTCTTACAGTTCGTATTTTTATTTGGCATAGTACAACCCACCGAGGACTTCAAAACTCAGAACCTATTTTCTGCCTTTATTTATAGGTCCACGTTCCACTTTAAAGAGGTGTATAATAATTTTGAGAAGTTCAGTTTTCATCGTATGTATTTTAGAAAACATCGCCACCTTTACTTATAGGTAAATAACAAGCTTTAAAGAGGTATGTAATTATTCTGAGCAGTTCTCTGTATTCGTACGTCGTAGAGCATCACCACTTTTACTTGTAGGGTAAATAACACGCTGAATCATAACCGTAATTTTGAAATTTATACAGCGACCAATAAAGCGAAGTCGCGGGAACTAGCTTATTCACAGGCCCTTAGTCAAATCATAATCGATAGGCGGTAGGGGTGGGTGAAATCGGTTCCACGTCAAGATCTAAAGGGGTCAGGCAAGCAGGCAGTCAGACGCTAAGGTGCAGTGGCGGCGATCTTGTTTGACAGGTGGGGGGACATTTTGGAACTGATCATGGTGAAAAAGGAGTTTTGAACTGATCTGGTGAAAAAAGAGGTCAAAAAAATTTCTCGCGCTAATGCGCGAAAAAATTTGATGACCTTTTTTTGGGGTTTCCTCAAAATTTTGGGGGGGGGGGTCCGATGTATAGCGTGTCCCCCCAACTCTTAAAGGTGGGGGGTCTTGTCCCCCTCGACCCCCCGGGATCGCCGCCCATGCTAAGGTGGGTGGTGCTTAGAGCTGAAATGATGAGGGAGTTAAAGAGAAAAGAAGGAATCGGGATAGGGTTTGTGAAAGATCAGTGTCTTCAGTTTTGAACGAATGACCTGTGGAGAGATAGCAAGAGGTGAGGTTTTGGTGAGTTCGTAGGATGGATCAGTTATTATTCTGTCTTATTACTGGCATGAGTTTGTTCCAGAGAAGTGGAAGGAGCTTTGGAGCGATTTGCTAATTTTATTGATGAGGTAACGGAAGAGCGGTGTAGTAGGACGGAAGAGGAGAGGGTTAAGCGAAGCGGTTGTACCGTGAACAGCTGAAGTAGAGGAGGGCTGGAAGGGTTGAAGTGTGTTGTACATGAGTGATAAAAGAGTTGTGTAATTATCTTGAACAGTTCCCACCGTTCGTACTGCATAATACCAACCACAGAATTCTTGGAGGACTAAAATACGTATCGCCGTGCTTATATAAGTATTAATGGTGTGTGCGCTAAAGAAGGTGTCCTTTCCTTAAACCCATTCGATCATGGTTACACTTCATACGATCAATACTTCCACTCAGGGAACACGCTTCCGAGTTTGTTACCTTTACCCGATTTACCTTATATCCTCTGAAATATGTCGTGACTGAAAAGCATGGAATTAACACTGACAAGCTCAATCGTTTTAACACCGGTGATAGTTTCTGGTGTTTAACGACATCTATGGCTGGGGGTGATCGATAGTGTACATGTTTGTGTGCTGCACTGTCAATCGAGAGGTTGGGGTTCAAATCCCCGCCAGGGCAAAAATTTGGTTCGAGATTTCTGCTTCACCTGCGCTCCCTAGCCAACTCAGCTGTAATGAGTACACTGACCGTACACTGTGAGTGGGAAGATGAGACGGTGAGGGAGAAGACTGGCCGCCTGTCCTCATATGTCGAGGCTAAGAAAATGAAGTCGCTAACGCTTCATGCATATGGACTGCTCCTCTTCTATAATAATATTATGGCCGCACTGCCCGACAGTGCCCGTTGACATCGAGCTTGGATTTTCTGCATCTTGTATTCTGCGTGCTGGCAAATTATATTAACTAACAGTTCTCTTGTTTAAAAAGGTGTCGTAGCATTGACTGTTAGAGGTCAACTTTAAACTTTTCTCATTTGAAGCATTACTCTATTTCTATTTTTTTTTCAGATAAATCGCATGGCTCGCAGATAAACCACTCATCTCTTCGATAAATCGATATCGTCTGATCGATCGATATTATTGGATCTACAGATACCCTTGCTCGATCATTCTGTAATCTTTCGGTGATCCAACTAGATCCTCCCATGCTTGTTCTGTGATCAACCATCGCTTGATCTGTTTGATCTGCGCTTGATCCTGGATCGAGATGAATGTTAGCGTTGGATTGGAAAAGAACAACTGGAGAGAACCACAGGATGACGTCGTTCAAATCGTCAAGCCAAAGAACGTCAAAGACATCGACGAGGTAATAGTAATCTTAATTTATTATTATTAAACCAGATTATTGCCCGTCCTAAGACGGTTTTGGGAACAATTTGAAAATGTATTCATCAAAGTGCGTGAAACTTATTATGACCTTCATAGTTTAATCAGGATGTCGATCGCAACGAAAAACCACGGTGACTATGGGCTGTGAAACACCTAACCTCAAAGCAGCCTAAGTAAATTGGCCCTTTTAAACCCGGTATCTTCATTCGTTTCAGCCTGTTCGTCACCTAAGTAAATTAGTTTAAGTTCGTTTTAAGCCGTTAATTGAATAGAGCGGCCGTTTACGGTAATTATATTTAAATTTACGAAAAATTAAGTGTGAAACGAACGTCCGTTGGAACGTCGGCATTTGTAAACAGTTACGTCATTGGTCATTAGTATTCATTAGTTGGAACCGGCCAATGAGAGGAGCGTAACAAAGAGTTCACTTCATGACTTCATGACATTTCTCTACGTTTATATTAATATTAATCTACTATAAACACGTTTGTGTGCTATAGATGAAAATCTTTACTGCGACTATTTTATATAAATACAATTTATTAATTATATATACATACAAATTAATAGGCTAGGACTTTTGTGAGATTTTCTCGAAAGACGATACGGATATAATATCCACTGTATTGTGTTGTGCAAGAGAGTTGAACACCTTTAGTAATATAAAGCTATCATTAAGCACAAATTAAATACTGTAGAACCTCGCCATTACTCGTGCTCTGGCAGTGCCAGTCCCAAGCCTGGAGAAAGGAGGAGGGTGACACTGATCATCGTTGTTACAACACAGTGTCGTTAAACAGCACCTAACCGAGACATATATTAAATGTTTCAAAATCTAAATAATTATATTAAGAATCTCATGTAAACTATGAAAGTTCGTGAAGAATATTTAAATTTCTTGGGTGTGTGTGACAATTGCCACAAAATATTGTTTAGTTTGCATCAAATACCATCTGATCACAGTTCGTGTGTCATAGAAAATGTCAGCTATATGACTTTGTGTCGTTAAAAATGAATATTAGTGAAATTGTAAAGTTCTGCTTCGACACCTTTTAATGGGTTGTTTTGGACGCTACAAGTCTCTTGGTTTCAGTTTAAAGCTTGTATCACCTTCTGGAGAAATTTTTTTAATTGTTAGTAACAGCCTTTGATGTCATAAGACGATGTTAAACCATGGAATACTAATTAAACAATATAGGGAAAATATTTTTTAGGGGAGAAAGGTAAGGCAGCCACAAGATGTCGCTAGACACTGAATAAGAACAATCAACTATTTTTAAGGAGTGTGTGTGATTGCTGCGACTCAACAAAAGATTAGCGACGCCCTCCTCTAATATCTAGGATTCGGTCTGACACCACCTGTTTATTAGGCAGTGGCAGAGTTACACGAGAAGTGATGATTCATACAATATTTACATTAATTTTTTATCTGTAAAGTTAGGTTTAATTGACGCCAACGATCCTGGAAGCCACAAGATGTGATAAAACGCATGCATATTGGAGCCTCTCTTTAAACACCTTTTAAAAGTGAGTAAACGACATTATAATTATTTTCAGCTACGGTTACACATTGAATTAACCCGAACTTTTTCACAGGTATCGTTGCAGTTCGATTTGAACGACCCACAAGATAATGGTTAAATAACGCGAAACAAGATGCCTCTTGTACAGAATTTTTTTAAGTCCATCTGACTACTTCTCAAATCTCGCTGGCATATATATTTCTTTAAACGCAGTCGACCTCCTTTACATATACAATATACATTAACTACGCCAGCGCACGTACTCTGGCAGTGCCAGTCTCAAGCATTGAAAAGGAGGAGGGCGACGCTAATCATCTTTTGTTATATATATATATATATATATATATATATATATATATATATATATATATATAAGTATATTCGTTTATTATAGCCTAAATCAACGAAGGATGACACTCGGCATCATAGCTTACAACAGTCTGAAGCGATAGCAGTAATAATGATAATAAAGTACATATTTCCAGTGCTATGACAATGAAATGTACGTGCTAGCGAGATTTGAGAATTAGTCAGATGGATTGAAGATGCTTCTATGCAAGAGGCGACGGATGAAATTCTTGTCATCTTTGGGTGGAAGAGAATATTGATGTGCGCGAGGGCGAAGGGTATAAGTCCGACGAATTTGGGGTGGAAAGAGGCTGCGAAGGAGAGTGTCGTTAAACTGAAACTAGTACTACTGCTTCGGCTACAGGTACTCAGTGCATGTCTCCAATCCGTTAACGATCTTGGCAGCATAGACAGTTCTATACAAGACTCCATAAAAAAATTGCGGGCATTCTTCGAAAATTTTATGATTAAAATCGAACTGCATTCGGCTAGATGAAGTCTGAACGAAAAACGCCATAACTGAAACCCTTTCAATTAGCCTTCCTATAGTAACTCGTTACCCCACTCAACTCATAGTCAATTGCGCCATCACACTACCTGCATGTGGTAATGCCAGTCCAACGCCGGGAGAAAGGGGGAGGGCGACGCTCATCAATATTTGTTTTGACATAGTGTCACTAAACACCAACAAATCAATCAACCTATAGTCCATAGTTTTGCTGTATTACGAACAAACAAACGGTGAGAGCCGCTCAAAATAATTACACACCTCTTTTAATTGTGATACTTGCATATATAATTAGCGAAAGAACAATATTCTAGTTCTTGGGATTTTGCCTATAATCTTGGGATTTGGCGGAATGACTTGGGATTTGGGAATTTTTGCATAGCATTCTGGGGATTTTTACTAAAGTCTACAGTCATAATATTTAATATGGAATGATAACAATAATCACTTGTTGTCGTTGGGTGACTCGTTGGCCAGGTGTCTACGGCTACTGGTAATTTACTACTTTATCTTACTTACACTTATCTTGTGAATATCATGACGTCATTCTTCATCCGTAGATTCCGTAAATTCCGTAATCCGCACATTTTCCTCATATTCCGAAGTTCCGATTTTGTACGTAATTATTAAAGGAACAGACTAAATCTGTACAAATTGTCGTAATGTAAACAGTTTTAACCGGAATTTGTCATGGGATCGTCTGATGCTGACTCTGAGTCTGGCGACACTGGTGCCGAGCGGCGCGTGAAAAAGCAAAAGTATGGCATAGACAACCATTCAACGAGGAATGGCTGTATGGTTACTAAAGATTTCAGTTACTTGGGATTTGTTTAGACCATATTGGGATTTTTCTGGCAAGAAATTGGGATTTCTGAAAATGGAGAATTGAAGCACTGCACTAATCACCTGTGTTGTGATACAATGTCGTTATAGAGCAACTAACTTAAACAAATATCAAACGTTTAAAAAAATAAATAATTATATTAAGAATCTCATGAATGTTAGTGACATTGTAAAGTTCTGTTTCGACACCTTTTAATAGTTTATTTCATACGCTATAACTGTCTTGGTTCCATTATAAACCAAGTATCCTGAGTCTGTACAACTGATTTTCGAATTGTCAGTAACGGCCTTTGATGTCAAAATAAATCGTAAGCCATTTAATAATAATCAAACCAATAATAATTAAACAATATGGCGGAAATACTGTTTTATGGGAGTAAGGTAAGGCAGCCACAAGATGTCGCTAGACACCGAATAAGAACAATCAAATATTTTTAAGGAGTGTGTGTGATTGCTGCGACTCAACAAAAGATTAGCGACGCCCTCCTCTAATATGTAGGATTCGGTCTAACACCACCTGTTTATTAGGCAGTGGCAGAGTTACACGAGAAGTGATGATTCATGCAATATTTACATTAATTTTGTATCTGTAAAGTTAGGTTTAATTGATGCCAACGATCCTGGAAGCCACAAGATATGATAAAACGCATTCATAGTGGAGCCTCTCTTTAAACACCTTTTAAAAGGCTGGTGGCGGAAATGAGCTGGCTGCGAAGAATAATTGGCAGAAGCAGAAGAGACAAGATCCGAAACGAGGTGACCAGGGAGGAGCTGGGTCAGATGGAGACAGTGGTAGACAAGATCAGGAAAAGAAGGCTTACATGGTTCGGGCATGTGACACGAATGGACGACAGGAGGCTTCCGGCCGCAGCTATGTACGGTCATGTGGAGGGAAAGCGAAGCAGAGGGAGACAAGCAAAGACATGGATGGACAATATAAAAGAAGACCTGAAAGCACAGAACATGGAGATGAAGGATGCTGTTGAAAAAATCAGGGACAGAGCTGTTTGGAGACGTCACGTTGAGGCCTCATCGTCGGCGTACGCCTGACGGAAGAGAGAGAGAGAGAGACACGACATTATAATTATTTTCAGCCACAGCTACAGGTAGTGTTGGTTGTCCAGGATGTTAATTTGCTTACATGTCGATGAGAACGGAGCTAGTCTCATTTTGCAAACATTTAAAGATATATCTTTGTGCCCGCGTGTTTGAAGCGAATTCATTAATTAATGCGATATAAGTATCTGATTAATAATTGTATCAACAAATCAAAGTTGCTTGTTAGTTAAGGTAAGGTCACCGTCAACGGTCTTGGCAGCATTGGGTGTCGTTAGA
Organism: Allolobophora icterica; assembly: GCA_963556255.1. Taxonomy (NCBI): domain Eukaryota; kingdom Metazoa; phylum Annelida; class Clitellata; order Crassiclitellata; family Lumbricidae; genus Allolobophora; species Allolobophora icterica. Next base: position 1,613,329 of record OY744607.1, on the reverse strand, counting down.
CAGTGCTATAGAAGACGCTCTCAAACAATACGAACATTCATCATATATTTAATGATTCAAATTGAACTATGTTCAGCTAGATGAAGTCTGAATAACAGAACCCCATAAATGACACCTTTTTTAAACGTGAAGCTTTCCTATAACTTATAGGAACCTATAAGACGTCGCTACCTCGCACAAACGTTGTCTGCAATAGCATTGCCACAACCCACGTGCAGATTACATCACGTAATCAGCACTTTGTCATAAGACAAACGAACAGTGAGGAATGTTCAAAATTATTCAACACCTCTTTTAAGGCTGATTTCGATCATATATAAGCGAAAGTACACCAGCGGTTGAGTATTCAAAGGAAATGCTCATTATCAAGTTCAAAGTGGATATTGAACCAATCTGTACAACTATTAAAACGTGGATGTATATATATATACATATATATATGTGGCGGTCAAGGCCACAGTGCGCAAGTGGGAGGATTTATTTTATGCGAATAGCATCGTTTTCTTTAAGTTTACATGCGAAGGGAACAGCATCGTTTCTCTTAATTTTACATGCGAAGGCCCAGCATCGATCATTTAATTTTTATTTAATTTCAATAGGCAACTGGCCAGCAACGACCGTGGTAGGGAAGACTGATTATATATTTTAAGCCACGGTATAGTGTGGTGAGGGATAAGTAGAGGCTGCCTCACGGTGTGCTGCTTTATACGTGAAGAGTTGGTTCGACTCTTCATACATAGCAATACTGTTAAACAGCGTTGTTGGTTAGCGATTCAGTTACCGATTCAAATATACTGCACTCAGTGTGGTAGGCGAGTGATTTTGGTTACGACCGAGTCAGAGTTCGAGTTTCCGGTTAGTACAAATATATTTACGGACGAAAGGGGCGTCCGAATAATATAATCAGGCGATCCCGAGTACAGCTAAAGAAGTTCACTGTTGGGAGACGGGCCGACAGCGCCGATCCGGCGGGTTGGATCCCTCAGTTGATCGCGAAGCGGTCTAGATCCCGATCGTGGGAAATCTACGGCTGAGTAATACTCGGGGAAGGATACCGTTGATACACAGGAAAACCAATTCAGTGTGAGATCGAAAACCGGGGTGAATTTGGCGACGGGCAGGAAAGTCCCTCTTGGGTTTTGAAGAACTCCGCGATCGGAGCTTGTCCGGTAACCCATGGGAGTAAGTGTGACCTTCTTAAGGTAGCCATTTTCTGGAATTCTGAAATCCTTGAAACCAAGAGTAAATTTGGCGTCGGGCAAGGAAATCCCTCTTGGAGTTCGAAGAACTCCAAGATCCGACAGTGTTTGGTTTTATCCACTGAGACGAGTTTTACGCGATTTCGGCGTACTCGACACAGGGGAAGTTCTACGCGCTTTCGGCGTACTCGGCCGGGAGAGTTTTACGCGACTTCGGCGTCTTCGGCTGGGAGAGTTTTACGCGACTTCGGCACTCGGTGAAGTGACCGTCGGGATACCTGAAAAAACCAATTTAGTACAAAAACGATAATAAGGGTAAATTTGGCGACAGGCAGGAAATTCCCTCTTGGGTTTTGAAGAACTCCGCGATCGGAGCTTGTCCGGTAACCCATGGGAGTAAGTGTGACCTTCTTAAGGTAGCCAAATTTCGGAAATTCTGATAATACTCGAAACCGAGTTGGGACCATCCACTGGTTAACTGAGAGGCAAGCGAAGCTTGTCCGGTTACCTGTGGGAGTAAGTGTGACCTTCGTTAGGGAACCAAAATTCGGAAATTCTTGGGAACAAAATTCAGGACATTCTGGTAACCTTACGGGGTCAGCGTTACATTTGGATTGTGACACTTGGATGGCTGACACGCCGGTGGAGCGTTGGAGGGGCTCCATCGCCCGGTAACTAAAAATAGTTACCGGGAAAGACCACTGTTACCGAAAGACCGCAGTACGGGAAAAGACCGCCCGACAACTGATTACAGTGCGGTAAGACCAGGAAAAACGATAGAATCAGGAAAATCTTGTATTCAAACCAGTCGTTATTCAGAGCAAATAACTTGGTGATCGAAACACGTAGTTCCGAGAACTGACCGAGGTGCGAAGTAGGGCCCACCTCGTGCGCCGGTCGGAACACAGTTCTGCGTGCGGTTAGGGAGGTTTTAGACCTAGAACCTGTCCTATCAGAAGAGAGTGTCGTGAGACCAGTATACTGCGTTAATATTACACGTGTATATATTATCGCAAGATGTTCGCGTGTTTGAGACGGCACGACGTGACGACTCGTCAGATGTACACCTTGTCCTCTCGGACAAGAGAACGTTCAGAGTTTTCCCCTATTGACGATAACTCGAGAGTCATGAGATGCAGAATGGTACGTGAGGGTTCGGTTAAGGTGGAGAAAAAGAGGAAGTCTTTGACTAAGAGATCTCACAGGAAGCTGAGGACTCCTGCCGGCAAGAGAGCGAACCCTGTTCTAAAGGACGGCCATCCTGAGGACGAGGACGTTGCCCACCCGGCGACCGCGGCAGTGGCAGAGTCCGAAAGTGAGATGGAGCTTGACAGCGACACTGTTCGCAAACAAGCGATACCCTCGGGACCTCCTCTTGGAGAAATGGGCACTGAGAGCGGAGACAGGGAACCGCTCGTCTACAGCAGAAGTAGACAGGATAGTGACCCGGGCGACTCCAGAAGGTCAGTTGGCTGGAGCCGAACCCAGCCCGACGACGAAGCAGCGTCTCGGGTAAGACCGACACAAATTGGTACCACGTCTGATGAAGGGTTAGTTGATCTCGAGCGACGAACGTCACAAACTGGTACCAGAAGTGGGGTACTAACGTTTTCTTGTCACAGAACCAGGCAAGGTCAGGAAGATACCGAGGACGAGTCGGATGAAGTGCCCCATAGTGAGCACGGAGGCGCGCGTCCAAAGTTACGTAAACGGAAAAGCAAACGAAGGTTGCTTGATGAAACGGGTGCACCTGACGAAACCAGTGCATTTGAAACGGAAGCTGGAACCCGCAGTGGGCGTGAAAGAGGTTTCCATGAGGATAACGGATGGTTGATAACCGTTCCAAAGACTACTGAGGTAGTACAGAACGATGTGAATAACGAGACATTCACACACTGGCGAGAGACCGTTGGTGAGAGTAGGTTTGACAGGTCCAAACCACTCGTCGACAATAGATCGGGGAACCTTGTGCAGGTTCAAGTACCTAGTATCGTACGGGGCAGGCAACCTGTACAGTCGAGACAGGCTTGTGATAGGCCAAGAGACATTGAGACAGGCCTGAAACCGCGGGGTGACGCCGTAGTGCAGAAAACGAGTGGTGACATCGTGGCGCATCAGCGAAACGAAGGCAATCGAGTACCGTTTACCAACATGGAAGAAGGTCGCCCAAGACCTGTGACAGATGAGGTAGATTGGCAAGCGGAGATGTCTTACCTGCGACAGAGTGTGGCAATGATGAGTTCGAAACTTGAAGAACTGTCTGTTCCTGCTGCTCAGCATGCGAAGTCTTACCGACGCGAGACATCGGGGAAACCTACGGGCCCAGGTTACCAGATGGATCGCCGAGGGAAGCTGCAGATCGAAGAGCCAGCACGGAGCCGAGGTAACACAGAGACACGTGAGGAAGTTTCGCTTTCGGGAACTTCGGAAAAAGTACGTAGCCGCTATCTTCCCGAGGACAGCGGGAGAGAGTCACACGGTAAAACGGCAAGGCAATCGAGTCGACAACGTCTGTTGACAAGAGGAAGAGTTGAGGCGAAATTACGTTCGTCAGTGAGTTCTTCGGATTCAGACACCGATAGTGTTGGTCCAGAAGAGGCCATGAGAACCGGAGTCTTTGACAGGAAAAACCTCCGTCAACGAGGAAGGCACGAGAGTTATGAGAAAACTGAAAGGGAGACGTATGGTAAGGAACGTCTACCAGAGTACGAGAGACGCGGTTTAAAACAGGCACTTGATAGAGAAACCGAGCGAGAATCGAACATGGGAAGAGACAGAGATCATTTGGCCTGGGATGAGACCCACGAGCGGTACTCTAAAGGGCACAAACCAGATTCGAGAAGTCGTAATTGTCTTAGGTACGACGAATCTGACAGACCGCCAGAGTCAAGAAAAAGAGATATTCGCGAAGAAGACAGAAGAGTTACGTTCGTCAACGGAAACTCTCAGAGCTCTCGCAATAAATATAAACGATCGGAGTCCAAAGACTACGCAGGTGGTGAGCCTCGTAGAAAAGGTCAGAGACAGGCTGAGTACATCTCTGATGAAGACAGTGCAACGTCAGGCGACCGAGAGATGACTACGATGTATTCTAAGTGGCGTACAGGGAAGACGTTGGGTACTCTGAGGGGACAGAGTCGGCACCGGTCAGTGGTGAGGACAGACGAGGGAAACGATTCCCGGAGTAACGATGAGGACAACCGGAGAGGAAATCCCAAAAAGAGTGTCGGAAGATCACTTGTTACGCGGACAAGAGGCGAAGACCGATCGGATCGCGGTATACGAATCAAGCTAGAGAAGTACGATGGCAAGTCAGCGATCGCAGCCTTTCTAGCAAAGTTCGAAGTTTGTGCACGGTGCAACCGGTGGAGTGATCAGGAAAAAGCAGACCAGTTAATGTGTGCCCTAACGGGTCCCGCTTCGCAGCTGTTGTGGGACATGGGTGCACAGAGGGACGTGTCTTGGCGAGAACTTGTTGAGCGGCTTAAGGCCCGGTACGGGTCTGATGACCAAACTAGCCTATATCGGATGAAACTTCGCACTTACCGGCAGGCTCACGGAGAAACGCTGAGTAGTGTAGTGCAGGAAGTACGAAGGCTAATGGCTTTGGCATACCCAGGACCAACAAGTGATATCGTCGAGACGGTCGCTTGTGACGCTTTCATTGATGCACTGGCAAACCAAGATTTGGGGCAGAAGGTGCGCGAGCGAGAACCAGTTAACCTCGAAGCGGCGTATAAACATGCGGTGAGGTTGGATGCCTATGGTCGATCTTCGACACAAGGTGGTGATTTAGACCGGAGACACGCGAGAGTTAAAGTTACCATGGAAGACCGAAAAGACTCGAGCACTGAGGGGCAACAGTCTCGTCGTCTAGAAGATCTCGAGCGAAAGATTAAAAATCTTTCAAGAGAACTTGATCGAGTGACAATAAATCAGAATTTGGGCATCGTTCCGAGAAAACCTCATGAAAGGGAGAACAGTTCTGATCTAGCTGTGGGAGATCAGAGGACAACCGAACCGAATGTGGGATGGCGACGGATTTATCCGCCCACACGGTTGCGTAACCCGGATATCGAATGCTACTTGTGCAAACGAAAAGGACACATGAAGCGATATTGTCCTCAGAGAAACGCTGAGACGAATGGTGCAACCGGTACCAGTGAACCTACAAAGGCTGAACCGATACAAGAGGAAACCCAAAACCGACTGGTCAAAGGCAGTAGGGTGGCCTACGTGGTTGCGAGACTGGCAGGAAAACGTATACACTGTCTACTTGATTCTGGAAGTGAAATGTCACTTGTGCCACGACGTTTCGTGCTAGACGCTGTGCTAGTACCGTCAGAACAGCGACTCCTAGCTGCTAATGGAAGTCAGATTAAGGTGGATGGTGAAACTAACCTTAAGATTCGGATCGGAAAGCAGGTGTACCCTGTACCCTGTCTAGTTACAGACCAAGTGACAGAAGTGATCTTGGGGTTATCTTGGCTGGAAGCCAATCAGGCAAGATGGGACTTCGCAAGTCGATGCGTTTTCCTTGGGAGCGAGAAGATCCCTCTGAAAGAGGTCGTTACCGAGTCCATGTGCCGGAGGGTTATTGTGCAAGAGGACATTATAGTTCCTCCAAGGAGCGAAGTTGACGTTCCAGCTTGGGTCGTATACCCGCATTTCCAAAAAGATAACGAAGATTGGACGACCATTCCAATGGAATTATCAAAAGATTTGATAATCGGACGTACGTTGGTGACAGGAAGAGACACGGAAGTGTGGATCAGGATGTTGAATGTTGGAGACAGAGATTCGCTAGTCAAGAAACGGACTGAATGTCCGCTGGAGCGAGTGAACGTAGTCGATGTGACAGTTAATCGAGCCAGAACGGAGTCGTATGATGAGCCTTACCGAAGCGAAAATCCGGGGAAACCTACGGGCCCAGGTTATCCGGAGGAACGCCGAGGAAAGCAGCAAAGTACGATTGACCGGTTTGGATCGAAGATTAGTACAACGGCCAGTGTAGCGGAGCAGACGCTCAACCCACTTGCCGAACAGACCCTAAAACGACTATGGGAAGAAGTGCCAGCAGACATTTCGGAAGAAGAGCGAATCAGGTTACGAAAACTTGTGCTAACGTACAGCGCAACGTTTTCCCTTAACGAAAGTGATAACGGATTCACTTCGGTGATCCAACACGAGATCGATACGGGACAGGAGAAACCAGTTCGGCAACCTTTGAGACGTCAACCGCTTTCCATGTTACCGGAAGTTGATCGTCAGGTAGAAGACATGTTGAGACAAGGAATCATTGAACCTTCGATATCGGAATGGGCATCCAATGTCGTAATGGTTAAGAAAAAGGATGGCAGTATGCGTTTCTGTATCGATTACAGGCAACTGAACTTGAAGACACGGAAAGATGCTCATCCGTTACCCCTTATCCGCGAGAGTTTAGATACCCTGGGTGGCGCCAGATGGTACAGTACGTTCGATTTGAGAGCAGGTTATCACCAGATGGCCTTGCACCCAAGAGACAAACACAAGACCGGGTTCGTTACGAGAAGGGGCAGCTTCCAATTCAAAGTGTTACCTTTCGGATTGTGCAATAGTCCGGCCTCGTTTTGTCGACTAATGAACTTAGTCTTGACAGGGCTAAACTATGACATCTGTCTGGTTTACTTGGATGACATAATTGTGTTCTCGAGGGACGTAGAGACGCACATGCAACGTCTAGAGATGATTTTCAGGAGATTACAAGAGTATAATCTCAAGCTGAAACCATCCAAATGTTACCTGTTACAACAGAGAGTATTGTTTCTTGGTCACGTTTTGAGTGAAGAAGGGGTCGCGACGGATCCGAGCAAGATCAAGGCCGTAGAAGAATGGTCTGCTCCTCGGAACTTGAGGCAAGTCAGATCCTTCGTTGGTCTTTGCTCCTATTACCGACGTTTCATACATGATTTCGCGGTGGTAGCTCAACCACTTCATTTCCTGACCAGGAAAAATGTACCGTTCCATTGGACTGACGAATGTCAGGGAGCTTTCGAAGAACTTAAAGAAAGTTGGTTTCCGCACCTATACTTGGGTTACCGAACGACGAGGGCCAGTACATCCTAGATACGGATGCCTCGGCATACGCCATTGGAGCGGTGTTATCGCAAGTACAAGAAGGAGAAGAGACAGTGATTTGTTACGCGAGTCGGCTCTTGTCGACGGCGGAACGGAACTATAACGTTACCAGGCGAGAGTTGTTAGCTGTGGTGTATTTCTTGAAAGAGTTTCGTCAGTACTTACTGGGTAGTAAATTCCTACTCAGAACAGACCACTCCGCACTTCAGTGGTTACGCAGAACACCGGAACCGATTGGCCAACAGGCTCGTTGGTTAGAGATGATAGAGGAGTTTGACATGGAGATACGTCACAGACCGGGAGCAAAACACGGTAACGCAGACGCGATGTCTAGAGGTCCGGGTGAGGAACAACCTAAAGTGGTTACCATGAGAGTTACGAATGAAGACGTGATGTGGGCACGTCCGATCGGAGAAGTAACGCGCTCCGAGGTTACCAGTGAAGATACAGGCCAGGAAATCCGGTGGACAAAGGAGTTTCTTCGAAGAGAACAGCAGAGCGATTGCAATATTGGTACGGTCCTTGATTGGAAGGAGTCGAAGCATCATCCAACACAGGCAGAACTATCACCTGCTAACGGAGAGGTGAAAGTGTTGGTGAGCAACTGGAATCAGCTGGAAGTCCTGCAAGGAGTGTTACACAGAGGCTGGATTCAGGGTAACACAGGAAAAGCGGAGCGATCTCAGTTAGTTGTGCCCTTATCTCTACGGCAAGAGATGCTCCAGTTAACACACGCAAGCTTTGCCGGAGGACATTTCGGGATTCGGAAAAGTTTATCTCAGTTGCAACGTCGGGCGTATTGGCCGAGTTGGAAGGACGATGTTAGACGGTTCTGCCAAAGGTGCGATCGCTGTGCTCGTTATCGAAGGGAGAAACCTCCAAGACAGGGTTACATGCAGACTCCTGTGGTCGGTGAACCAATGGAGAGATTCGGAATTGATATAACTGGTCCGCATCCTGTATCAAGTAAAGGCAACAAATACATACTGACAGCGATAGATTACTTCTCGAGATGGGCTGAAGCTCTGCCTATCAGAAACCATTGAGGCCGTTACTGTGGCAGAATCGCTTATGGTACACGTGTTCTCGAGGTTTGGTATGCCACGCCAGATCCTGACGGATCAGGGACCGTGTTTTGAGTCGAAGTTATTCAAAGAGCTGTGTAAACGCATGGAGATTGACAAAGTACGTACAACTCCATATCGACCCTCTGGTAACGGAATGATCGAAAGGTTCCACAGAACACTGAACATGTTGATCGGAAAGGTAGTGTCGGAACGACAAAAGGATTGGGATGTTCATGTACCATATGTAATGGCGGCATATCGAGGTACTGAACATGAAGCGACCCAACGGACACCTAATTTCCTGTTCCTGGGAAGAGAGAACCATACGCCATTAGACTTGATTCTAGCCCAAGTTACAGAGTTCGAGAGACCGTCTTACAGTGACATGGAAGAGTACGTGGAGAAACAGAAAGAGAAAATGGAACGATCGTATCGGCTTGTACGAGAACAGTTAAAGAGAGTAGCAGAAAGAAGGAAAAAAGCCTACGATTTGAGAGTGAGACCTAGCAAGTTCGCTCAAGGAGATTGGGTTTACTATTACTACCCTCGGCTAAGAAGTGGAAGGAAGACAAAATGGGCTCGCTATTACACCGGCCCATTCTTGGTTATGCAAGTGCTCAGTCCGTGTCTGTACCGGATTCAGAAGAGTCCGAAATCCACGCTAATGGTTGTGCACGTGGATAAATTGAAGCCGTTTTACGGTAAACCTCCGAGTACCTGGTTACCGGAGAGGGACAGAAATCTTGAGTTACCTACAGTAGACTGGCCAGTCCTGGCTCAAGATCCTAATGCAGAACATGAACCAGAGGAACCTTCAGAGAATCCAGACGAGACCGCTGATCCAGAATTGCCACCTGGACGACGGACGAGACGAAGACCTCGCTTGGATGGATGACTACGACTGTAGAAGTCCTTGTTAGTGACCTTCTGAAGCAGACGTGTATCTAGGACCAACTAGATAAACGCTTAATTGCGTTGGTTTCATTGACTATTCGAGACCCATGTTTCAGTTGCCCTTTTGATGAGAGTATTTCTTTTGAGCGGTATCTGGGAGCATACAGTACCTGTGCTACCACCAACGCTTAATTGCGTTGGTTTTACAGATTGTCAGTGAATGACTGTTTAAGTTTCCTTTTGATGATATGTTTCGGTTAAACATTGGATTAGTGGTTAGTACTGAAACGAGTAAAGATTCCAGTACTAGGACGCTTCATTGCGTTGGTTCTACAAGCGAACTATTGGAGAACCATGTTTCCGTTTCCTTGTGATGACAGAATTTCTTTTCGACAGTATAATGCTCGTAACAACGAGTGTTAAGGAAATTCGGGGCAACGCGATTTCCTTGGTTACCGTTTCATGAAACTTTAGTGCGCTACCTTAGTGCGCTATTTAGGATAGAGCATCATGCGATAGAAGCATATGTTAGGACCTAGATCATGTGCGTAAATATGATAACTTGTACTAGTTAAGATATGTAAAAAAAAAAAAAAAAAAAAAAATATATATATATTTTAGCAAAATAAAAAGGTTATCGGATCGAGGCGGGGCAGTACAAACTGTTGTCCGCTTTTATTTTGCTTTCACGATTTTGAAGTGGTACCGGGTGTGACTGATCGACGATGGTTACCAGATCGGGAGACAGTGGGCGACTTTTCTCTCCTTTAGTTCTCCTGGCCCTTGGGGTCCGGTAGAGCCCAGGTTCATGATAGAGGGCCTGTTAAGGTTGGCGATTTGTCAGGTACGACAGGTTGCCAGTAGGGTGGGGGTTCGGATCGAAAGCATCATTAAATAGGCTGTCGCTATCACGGTTCTCATCGTTGTTTGGCGTACGTGCAGGGTGCCGAGATGTTGATATACCGCCCTATAACCAAAGGTGCATTTGGTTCCTTGCTCTCTAAGTGGATCTGGGTTGGGGATGTTCCTGTCACGTTTGATTAAGGTCCCCGATTTTGGCAGAGATGCTCCGCATCTAAGTAAGGTGGGGAGAGTGTGGCGGTCAAGGCCACAGTGCGCAAGTGGGAGGATTTATTTTATGCGAATAGCATCGTTTTCTTTAAGTTTACATGCGAAGGGAACAGCATCGTTTCTCTTAATTTTACATGCGAAGGCCCAGCATCGATCATTTAATTTTTATTTAATTTCAATAGGCAACTGGCCAGCAACGACCGTGGTAGGAAAGACTGATTATATATTTTAAGCCACGGTATAGTGTGGTGAGGGATAAGTAGAGGCTGCCTCACGGTGTGCTGCTTTATACGTGAAGAGTTGGTTCGACTCTTCATACATAGCAATACTGTTAAACAGCGTTGTTGGTTAGCGATTCAGTTACCGATTCAAATATACTGCACTCAGTGTGGTAGGCGAGTGATTTTGGTTACGACCGAGTCAGAGTTCGAGTTTCCGGTTAGTACAAATATATTTACGGACGAAAGGGGCGTCCGAATAATATAATCAGGCGATCCCGAGTACAGCTAAAGAAGTTCACTGTTGGGAGACGGGCCGACAGCGCCGATCCGGCGGGTTGGATCCCTCAGTTGATCGCGAAGCGGTCTAGATCCCGATCGTGGGAAATCTACGGCTGAGTAATACTCGGGGAAGGATACCGTTGATACACAGGAAAACCAATTCAGTGTGAGATCGAAAACCGGGCTGAATTTGGCGACGGGCAGGAAAGTCCCTCTTGGGTTTTGAAGAACTCCGCGATCGGAGCTTGTCCGGTAACCCATGGGAGTAAGTGTGACCTTCTTAAGGTAGCCATTTTCTGGAATTCTGAAATCCTTGAAACCAAGAGTAAATTTGGCGTCGGGCAAGGAAATCCCTCTTGGAGTTCGAAGAACTCCAAGATCCGACAGTGTTTGGTTTTATCCACTGAGACGAGTTTTACGCGATTTCGGCGTACTCGACACAGGGGAAGTTCTACGCGCTTTCGGCGTACTCGGCCGGGAGAGTTTTACGCGACTTCGGCGTCTTCGGCTGGGAGAGTTTTACGCGACTTCGGCACTCGGTGAAGTGACCGTCGGGATACCTGAAAAAACCAATTTAGTACAAAAACGATAATAAGGGTAAATTTGGCGACAGGCAGGAAATTCCCTCTTGGGTTTTGAAGAACTCCGCGATCGGAGCTTGTCCGGTAACCCATGGGAGTAAGTGTGACCTTCTTAAGGTAGCCAAATTTCGGAAATTCTGATAATACTCGAAACCGAGTTGGGACCATCCACTGGTTAACTGAGAGGCAAGCGAAGCTTGTCCGGTTACCTGTGGGAGTAAGTGTGACCTTCGTTAGGGAACCAAAATTCGGAAATTCTTGGGAACAAAATTCAGGACATTCTGGTAACCTTACGGGGTCAGCGTTACATTTGGATTGTGACACTTGGATGGCTGACACGCCGGTGGAGCGTTGGAGGGGCTCCATCGCCCGGTAACTAAAAATAGTTACCGGGAAAGACCACTGTTACCGAAAGACCGCAGTACGGGAAAAGACCGCCCGACAACTGATTACAGTGCGGTAAGACCAGGAAAAACGATAGAATCAGGAAAATCTTGTATTCAAACCAGTCGTTATTCAGAGCAAATAACTTGGTGATCGAAACACGTAGTTCCGAGAACTGACCGAGGTGCGAAGTAGGGCCCACCTCGTGCGCCGGTCGGAACACAGTTCTGCGTGCGGTTAGGGAGGTTTTAGACCTAGAACCTGTCCTATCAGAAGAGAGTGTCGTGAGACCAGTATACTGCGTTAATATTACACGTGTATATATTATCGCAAGATGTTCGCGTGTTTGAGACGGCACGACGTGACGACTCGTCAGATGTACACCTTGTCCTCTCGGACAAGAGAACGTTCAGAGTTTTCCCCTATTGACGATAACTCGAGAGTCATGAGATGCAGAATGGTACGTGAGGGTTCGGTTAAGGTGGAGAAAAAGAGGAAGTCTTTGACTAAGAGATCTCACAGGAAGCTGAGGACTCCTGCCGGCAAGAGAGCGAACCCTGTTCTAAAGGACGGCCATCCTGAGGACGAGGACGTTGCCCACCCGGCGACCGCGGCAGTGGCAGAGTCCGAAAGTGAGATGGAGCTTGACAGCGACACTGTTCGCAAACAAGCGATACCCTCGGGACCTCCTCTTGGAGAAATGGGCACTGAGAGCGGAGACAGGGAACCGCTCGTCTACAGCAGAAGTAGACAGGATAGTGACCCGGGCGACTCCAGAAGGTCAGTTGGCTGGAGCCGAACCCAGCCCGACGACGAAGCAGCGTCTCGGGTAAGACCGACACAAATTGGTACCACGTCTGATGAAGGGTTAGTTGATCTCGAGCGACGAACGTCACATATACATATATATATATATATATATATATATATATATATATATATATATATATATATATATATATATATATATATATATATATATATATATATATATATATATATATATATATATATACATACATACATATATATATATACATATATATACATATATATATATATACATATATGTGTGTGTGTGTGTGTATGTATGTGTGTGGGTGTGTGCGTGTGCGTGTGCGTGTGCGCGCGCGCGTGCGTGTGTGTGTGTGGCTTAATGTTAATGTAGATAGATGTGAAGTTGTATAAATAAAAAAGGCTAGAGGGTATTAATAGATGTGATGCTGTCATCCTTTTCATGAGCTGCCTCATTCATTCAAACTTTTGCACATGTTATAGTGCTTTCCTTGCGTGGACCACCCCTTGCTGGAGAATTTTGATTCACTGCTACGCCATGGTCTTGAATCAATCATTTAATTTGTCCCTCTATTGCGATGGATGGATCCAAGCTACCCTGCCAGTCAAAGCAGGTGGGCTGGGCATACGCCGAGTGACCTCGCTGGCACTACTCGCTTTTTGGCCTCGGCTGCAGGTACTCTGTGTCTCCAATCCGTCAACGGTCTTGCCAGCAAAAACAGTTCTATACAAGACGCTGTCCAAATATGGACATTCATCGAATATTTAGTGATTGAAATCGAACTGTATTCGCCTAGATGAAGTCTTGATAACAGGCCGCCACAATTCATTCATTCATTCTGGAAATTTATATAACGCCTCTTCAAAAGACCTACTCAGCAGCGCAAATTGACACCTTTTAAATGAGAAGCCTTCCTATAATAGGTGGTCACTCCACTCAGTCCATAGTCAACTCTGCCACTACCTTACCTCACTCAATATTTGTTATGACACTGTCATTAAAGACCAACAATGCAACCAACCCATTGTATTTAGTTTTACCGTATTATGCCAAATGAAAGGTGAGAACAGTTCAAATTAATACCAAACTTTTTAAAGCCTATTTTAAGTGCAATATTCGCCTTTTTTATTTTTTATTTTTTTATTTATTCCAGATATTTCTATAGCGCCTCTCGAAGTCAACTACTACTCAGAGGCGCTCCCGACTACAGCAGTTGATACTGTGCCGGAATTTTCACGCCGAAGCGCCACGAGCAATTGCGAGTGAAGGACTTGCCCAAGGTCCGTACGCAGCGGCTAGAGTGGGATTCGAACCTGCAACCCTTCGGTCACAAGGCGCCGAACTTACCACTGAGCCACCACGCCCCTTTAACGTCGACCTTACCTCACTTAAACAACTTTACTCCCATGTTCGGTTCAATTTGCATAACCGCTCTTCGGCTTTTATTTATTTACTAGTGTATTAACCCGCCATAAATTATGACGTAACGACATATATATATATTAGACAAACCAGATAGGAAGATATATATAGAATCCCCGTTCTGCATTCTCTTGTAGGGCGATTATCCTACTTAAAGGGGTGTGTAATAAAATAAAAACCAAAAACGGTTTAATCGCAATCGTAATCTCGAGATTTCTACAGCGCTCAAAAAAGCGAAGTCGTGGGAACCAGTTTAGTCACAGGTGCTTAGTCAAATCAAAATCTATAGACAGGGGTGAGATCGGTTCCAAGTCAAGATTCAAAGGAGTCAGTCACTCTATCAAAATTACTAACTTATCTCACATTTTTCTGGTTAGAATGAATGAGCTGTATTATGTCAATATCTGTCGACGTCAACTGCCTTTGTTGCCATAGGATGGCGTTAAACTCTGGATCCATTCATCCGTCCTGTTAAATTCTTCTCGACCTAAACGACACCCGCAGCCTTGGTAGCCGCTCAGCCTCGTCTCTTGATCAGGACCTTTGGAGACCGGACTCCGACCTCCTTTTGACTGCCCTCTGGAAACCCGTCTCACTTGACTCGGCGCTCGTGAATAAGCTTGTACCCTGTGCTTAATTTTCAATTAGTGCCTTAGAAGTTAAGAATTTACGACTACACTTACGATTCCTTAAGAATGGCGAGAACTGTTCAGAATAATTAAACACCTCTTTTACGTTTTATATAGACCTATAAGTACGAGCCGACGCGCAGAGCGAATAACTGTTTTTCACTATGTGCTATGTTATGAACAGTAAAAAGGTTCAGAATAATTACACGCCTTTAACGTTAACTGCTGGGGTGAGAATTATAAAAATGTTTAGAAGAATTACACACCTCTTTTAAAGTTTTATGTGCGTTCTATAAGAGCCGATGAAGAAGTCTAGGCTACATGAACCTCTTCAATCTTCATTGTTACATGCCTAAAGTTTGATATCCACCTTATCTATACATATAGTTTCCTTATATGCAAATTTGTCCGTCGTATAACGTTCTATCTGTTCTATTGTGAAACCGTTTGTGACGTCACTATACTGCCGTCTTGACGACGGTCGTCTTGACGACGGCGCTCAGAGCATTATAGCCAACGATACATATAGGCCTATAATGATACACTGTCGTCACGTCATAATTTATGACGGGTTAATACACTAGTAAATAAATAAAAGCCGAAGAGCGGTTATGCAAATTGAACCGAACATGGGAGTTAAGTTGTTTAAGTGAGGTAAGGTCGACGTTAAAGGCCCCGGCAGCTGGAAGATGTCGTTAAAAAATGGAACTGCAGAAGTCTGTATGTATTAACAGTATTAAGCCATTCGAAAGGTGAGAACTGTTCAAAATAATTTCTGTCGACGTCAACGGCCTTTGATGCCACGAGATGTCGCTAAACTCTGCATAAGGAAATCCAACCTACAAACCAAAATGACACAAAATTATCTATCATTCAAACATCTCTGCTAAATAAAGTCGTTCAGCGAAGACTCGGATGGTTTGACCATTGTAATTGTATTTGTAATATTGCAGCTAGCATTTATATAGCGCCGCTCGACGAGCAAAAAATCAGCGCCAGCCTATGATGTAGAGTGTCATTAAGAACGGAACAATAATAATAATAATAATAATAATAATAATAATAATAATAATAATAATAATAATAATAATAATAATAATAATAATAATAATAATAATAATAATAATAATAATAATAATAATAATAATAATAATAATAATAATAATAATAATAATAATAATAATAATAATAATAATAATAATAATGATAATAATAATAATAATATCTTGGGATTTGGCGGATCGACATGGGATTTTGGGATTTTCCATAGCAATCTGGGGATTTTTTGTTCAGGTCTACAGTTATAATATTTAATATGAAATTATAACAATAATCACTCGTTGACTTGTTGTCGTTGAGTGATTCGTTGGCTACTGGCCGTTTACTTCTTTACCTTACTTACACTTATCTTGTGAATAACATTACGTCATTCTGCATCCGTAGATTCCTTAGATTCCGTACTCCATACATTTACCTCCGATTTCGAAGTTCCGATTTTTACGTAATTATTAAAGAAAAAGGACCAAATCTGCACAAATCGTCGTGAAGTCGTAAAGTTGATAAAGTTTTCGGTGACTTGGGGTTATAAGACCATCTTGGGATTATTCTGGCAGGAACTTGGGGTTTCTGAAAACGGAGAGTGCAAGTACTGCACTAATCATCTGTGTTATAACAAAGTGCCGTTAAAGAGCAACTAACCAAAACAAATATAAAATGTTTAAAAAAATAAATAATAATATTAAGAATCTCATGTAAACTAACAATCTTTGTGAAGAATATTCTATCTTACATTTCAAATTTCTTGTGTGTGTATGATAATTGCTGCAAAATATTGTTTAATTTGTATCAAATACCATCTGATCACAATAGTTGTATTATAGACAATCGTTTAACAATGAATATTAATGTCATTGCAAAGCTCTGTTACGACACCGTTTAATGGCGTCTCTCGGATGCTATAAGTTTCTCGTTTTCATTTTAAACCTTTGATCCACCTCCATTAGACTAGACTCTCCAATTGTTGGTAACGGTCTTTGATGTCATAAGACGATGTTAAACCTTGGAAATATAATTAAGCAACATGGAGGATATAATTTTTAGGGGAGTAAGGTAAGGCAGCCAAAACAGTCCTTGGACACTGAATAAGAACAATCAACTATTTTTAAAAAGTGTCAGTGACTGCTGCATCTTAGCAGAGATTAGCGTCGCCCTCCTTTATCTATGATTCGGACTGGCACCACCTGTTTATTAGGCAGTGGCGGAGTTACACGAGAAATGATGACTCCTACAATATTTACATTAATTTTGTAACTGTAAAGTTAGGTTTAATTGACGCCAACGATGTAATAAAACGCATGCATATTGGACCCTCTCTTTAGACACCTTTTAGAATGGAGTAAACGACAATATAATTACTTTCGGCCACGGTTACACATTGAATAATGCATAACTGATAAGTACCCAAAATATGGGTTTTTGCTTACATGAGAATGGAGCTAGTCTCATTTCGCAAACATTTAGAAACTTATCTTTATCCAGCTGCCCGCGTTGTTAATCGAGTTCATTCATTAGTGCGATGAAAATATCTGACTAATAATTAAATCCTAACAAATGAAAGTTGCCTGTTAATTAAGGTAAGATCACCGTCAACGGTCAACGGCCTAGGCAGCATCGGGTGTCGTTAAACAGTGCGGTATAAGACGCTGCCAAACACTACGAACGTGCATCATATATTTAATTATTCAAATCGAACTGTGTTCAGCTAGATTAAGTCTGAATATAAACAGCGCCATGAATTACAACTTTTTAAAAGAGAAGCCTTCCTACAATAAGTCGGTACCCCACACAAACAATTTAGAGCTGTAATAATGCGAAAATTAATTTCTGTCGACGTCGACAGCCTCTGTTGCTATAAGATGTCGTTAAACTCTGGATCCACCACAAATATTTAATTTCAGGGCCCTAAAAAATCCCGTTATATTCTCACTGCTTACAAACCATATGATTTTGGCTCCCCATTGAGCACTAATGGATACCATATGCTATCTGTATTTTTCATATTTTATTTTATTAAAATTTAAATTGCCATTCGATGTATTTGCATAATGTTAAATATATAAAGCAGGGAGGGACGCCAATTTCATTGTTCGTTCCCGGTTGCAAAATATCCTTGCTACGCCGCTGACTGTGAGGACTGTTCAAAATATTTTCACACCTCTTTTAATTGTGGTATTCGCCATATATAAGCCAAAGCCGCCGAGCGGTTTTGCATTAACTCGAAAAGCTTCTTTGTCATGTTGAAATTGAATATTGGACCTATTACCTGTGCAATTATTAATAATTGTATTGAACATTGCTTGTAAATATGATGTATATGGCTTTATGATGATGTAGGTAGATGTGAAACTGTGTAAATAAAAATGGCTGGAGGGTATCAGTAGATGTGATGCTGTCATCCTTCAATGAGCTCCCTCAGTCATTCAACTTTTGCACACGTTACGTTGCCTTCCTTACGCGGATCACCCCGTGCTGGAGAATAATTGAATCAATAATATATTGTGTCCCTTTCTGACAATGGGTGGATCCAAGTGTCCATGCCAGTCAAAGTAGATGGGCTGGGCATTATACCCCGTGATCGATCGAGTCGCACTGCTTCGATCGACTTGGCTCAGCCGACGATCGACTCGATCGACTTTGTCGACTAGTCGACCTCTCGTCGACTCGATCGACTTGGCAAATAAACGATCGACTTGGTCGACTTTGTCGACTTGGACTGTATCTCTTGGCCAGGGGTCCGAGAGCCATGGCGTCAAAGGTGCCAATGCTCACACAAGTTTTGGCTCTGTAGCGCCGAGGCAGAAGCATGCTCAGTGATTGTTCACACAATTTTTGGCTGGCGCTTTGTATTTGATGCTTGCTAAAGTAGTTATTGACTTACTGTGCTATAGACGCGTTTCATTTCATGAATATGTAGGCCATGTATAATAAACTTTTCCACTGATTGTAGGAAATGACAAAATATTCTTATTGATTATATCGGACATAATGTATAATTCTATCCATCTTTGGTCTGTAACCTACTTGGCTGAGGTTAGCTCACGCAACTTTTAAACACTTTCCGAGCCACTGCTCTTGGCCAAAATCGAAGCATACAGTCCCGTCCTTACATACAGACATTGGAACGTTTTGAGATCGTCGCTATAACTGACAACAGAGCTGACATTTCCTGAAACTTGCGCATTTTTAACGCATCTTGATCTTTCCATTTTCACCGTTAAACTGTGAAAAAGTATCTGCAGCGTCCACTATACGAAATCACCATAAGGCTCATAATTTGCACTGAACTTCAAATCAGGTTAATACGGTAGTTGTGCGTTTACTGAGCATTACGTCATCACATTAGGGGCCTTTGTGGGTCATTTTGCGAAGTAGCCGCAAAAAAATAGCAAGAAAATATTTCATAGTCGAGTCGAGTCGAGGAAACAGCGATCGACTCGACTTGTCAAAACATATGATCGACTCGACTTGCAAGTCGATCGAGTCGACGATTTTTCGACCGACTCTACTTGGCCGAGTTTCGATCGACTTGATCGACTGACTCGATCGATCACGGGGTATACTGGGCATTCGCCGAGTGACCTCGGCTGCAGGTAATCGCTGTCTCCAAGCCGTCAGCGTTATTGGCAGCATAAACAGTTCTAAACAAGACTCTATCAAAAACTATGCTTATCTTCGAATATTTTATTATTCAAATCGAACTGTATTCGGCTAGATGAAGTCTGAACAACTAACGCCATTACTGAAACCCTTTCAATGAGAAGCCATCCTAAAATAACTCGTTACTCCACTCAATCCATAATCAACTCTGCCACTACCCTACCTCTGGTTGTGCCAGTCTCAAGCCTGGAGGAAGGAGGAGGGAGACGCTAATAAATAGTTGTTATGAAACAGTATTGTTAGACACCTACCAATCACCCAACCCATAGGTCTTAGTTTTGTTGTATTATTCTAAACGAACGGTGAGTGCTGTTCAAAATAATAACACACCTCTTTTAAATGCAATAGTAGCCTACATATGAGAGAAACCTACGGTCAGTTCAATTCACAACTGTTTTTTCATTGACTATGACTCATGAGAACATCGGCCGTAAGTAAGTAAGTAAGTATGGACTTTAATGCTCCGCCTACAAACGCACTGCGGCTAACAAACGGGTTAAACAAGTGCATATCAAAACATATCAAAACATCGCACATTTGCAATTTTACAGACGGCATGCACATTTAAACTATCCAGGTCGTTAAGATGATTAATCACTGTTCCGGCAGCTAACATGCATATTTGAGTCTCAGTTTTATTTACTAGTAAGGTAGGCCTATACGAGAACCATTTGTACTTATTTCAAGCATCTCTAACAGAAATTCGAGTTAAATGTATAAACATCATTCAGTTTGTCTAGGCACAAACCATTGGTTTATAAGAATTTCATTTTGACATAATATATATAGAGATAACAATACATATTTACGTGTAATTATATATCTATATAAATAAAGAGAAGAATCTGTCTGTCACAGCGTCTTTGACCGGGATGCATTTCTACAGCTTTCGACCTTTTCACTCCAAACCTTCACTAATTTCTCGGGGTGGGCATTACACACCCAGTGTGAGGCTTCGCGTCCCCCCTTTTCACCGCTACCATGGTCCCCCAGGCCAAAACCTACCCGGCCAATGCATTTTTAGCTGGTTCAAAAAGTAAACCCGGTTTGCCCAAATCTCTACTTACTGTACATGCTTGATGTCCTTCACTGGCTCCCTAGTGCTGCCCGCATCCGATATAAGCTTCTCTTCCTTGTCTCTAAATCTCAACAGCCTACTGCCCCGAAATATCTCTTGAACTATCTGCGAAAACCGCTATCTGCATCTTGTTCTCGCTCATTGCGCTGTGTAAATCGGCTTGATCTTTTTGTTCCCTGGGCTAAAACTGCCTTGGCCCAGCATCGGGCGTTTGCTGTAGTGGGTCCCACGATCTGGAATGACCTTCCCCCTGTGCTCAGGGCCAAGCTAATGACTGGCTTTTCCTCATCGGTCTCGCGTTCCCTAAAGGCATTTGTTTCCCCGGGGCTTCTGTAACTTCTCTGAATAGTTAATCTGCGATAGGCGGTTTATAAATTTCTAGACACAATACAATGCAATACAATATGAACTCCTCAGAATGATTACACACCTATTTTAAGGGTGCCATTGGCCCTATAAGTATAAGTCAGAAGCGCAGTGAGCGTTAAGTGGGTTTGGGCATCATGAAGCTATAGATTATACTTTACGAACGGTATGAAAAGTTCAGAATAACTACACACAACTTAGTTTGATATTCGTCCTTTAAGTAACAGCAGAAGCGCTGCTATGTAATGAAAACCTAAAAACTGTGACAATAAGTTCTTAAGTAAGATTGATTACGGTCCTAACAGCCACAAGATGTCGTTAAACAATGGAAACAGCAACAGTTCTCTATATTTAACAGTGTTAAGCCGTACGAACAGCGAGAACAATTAAAAATAATTTCTGCCAACGTCAACGGCCTTTGCTGTCACGAGATTTCGCTAAACTCTGGTTAAGGAAATTCGACTGATAAACCAAGATGAAATAAGATTATCATCCAAACAACTCTGCTAAACAAGTCATTCAGCGAAGACTCTGTTGGTTTCACCATTGTATTTCTAATGTAAATAGACATTTATATAGTGCCACTCGAAGAGCAGCAACAAATCAGGGCCTGCCTGTGATGGCAAGTGTCATTAATAACTTCATTAATAGCCTTCATTTGCTGCCGCATTGACTATTGCAATTCATTGTTTGCTGGGCTCCCTAAAGCGCGCCTTTCATCTCTGCAGTCTGTTCTGAATGCGGCTGCCAGGCTCATTGCCCGTTTTCCTCGCTTCTCTCACATAACTACCTTTATGACTGATGTACTTCACTGGCTTCCTGTTGCTTCCCGCATCCAATACAAGGTTCTTCTCCTGGTCTCTAGGACTCAACTGGGAAAAGCTCCTAAATACCTCTGTGACCTAATGCGCAAACCTCTATCTGCTCTGTCTTCCCGCCCTCTTCGGTCTGCTGACCGCTTTGATCTGCTTGTCCCTCGCGCAAGGACTTCGATGGCTCAGCATCGTGCTTTTGCCATCCTTGGCCCTTCCCTTTGGAATGACCTGCCCCCCTCTCTCCGTAGCAAGATATTGCTTGGGATCTCGCCTTCTTCTCTCCGCTGCCTAAAGACCTTTCTTTTCCCTCGGGGCTGACACGCTGGGAGCGCCTCTGAATAGTCTATGCTGTGAGAGGCGCTTTATAAATAATTATATAAGATAAGATAAGATAAGATAAGATAAGAATAACGAATAAAATAATAATAATAATAATAATAATAATAATAATAATAATAATAATAATAATAATAATAATAATAATAATAATAATAATAATAATAATAATAATAATAATAATAATAGGGCCATTTCGGACTTTTTATATGTTACATTAATTAATATTGAAGTCCCTGAGGGATCCTGTATACCTCGGGGCAAAAAAAAAATAATAATAATAATAATAATACAAAATATGCAGAACTCGAGACGAGATACACCTTCGTCCCTATCGCCGTTGAAACATTGGGCCCTACCAACAAAGAAGGTCTCGCCTTCGTTAAAAAATAATAATAATAATAATAATAATAATAATAATAATAATAATAATAATAATAATAATAATAATAATAATAATAATAATAATAATAATAATAATAATAATAATAATAATAATAATAGTTAACAATATCTTCAGTTGGCAACCTACTACTAACCAACCACCCAATCTTAACAGAGTCTGCGTCCGAATGTACAACCGTTAGTCCAAGTGAACTTGCTTGTTCTGTGTTCCATACACGTCGCCGACCTACTCCGGGATGCTCGGGTATTTTTTCCGAAGCACCCAGAGGCGTTATTTCCGAAAGGCGGTTTTGGTTTGAAGCCCACACCCACAATTTAGGAAGCATGACGGATGGTGTACAACAAACGTTTGTTCAGTGATTATTACCAGCAGTTAACTGAACAAACCAGCCCACATGGTCGAAGCGAAGACATGAGGTGGAAAGAGAGGGCAGACAGACAGACACACAGACATACAAGCATACAGACACACACACACACGCACAGACAGAGAGACAGAAGAGGAACAGTTGGAGACAGAGGAACAGAAAGAGGATGATGGTGGTGGTGGTGGTTGTGATGATGATGGTGGTAGTGGTCGCGTCGTCGTCGTCGTCGTCGTCGTCATCGTGGTGGTGATCGTTGGGGTAGTTGGCGTGATGTTGTTTACTGTCGTGGTTTGGACTGTGAATATGAGGAGAAGGAAGTGGAGGAGAAATAAGAAGTGGAGTAGGAGAAGGAGGAGGAGGAGGAGGAGGAGGAGGAGGAGGAGGAGAAGGAGGACCGGTTGTACCTTCAGTGGGTACCTATTTATTAGTCTCTGCTTGTGACCGCAGGTCTCGCTCCATCTTTTCTCTCTATATATCTCTTTTGCTCTATATCTTTCTCTCTGCTTCTGTTTCTATCTATGTATATCTCTTTCTATATCTAAATTCTAATAACAGAACGCCATAAATGATACCTTTTTAAAATGAAAAGCGGTCCTATAATAGGTCTTCCCCATCCCACTTAATGCATATATATATATATATATATATGCCAAAAATAATTTCTGTCGACGTCAACAGCCTTTGTTGCTATAAGATGTCGTTAAACCATGGATCATCCATCCATACTTAATGCATAGTCAACTGCACCTCTACCCTGCGGTAGTGTTAGTCCAGGGCCCAGAGAAATGAGGAGGGCGACGCTAATCACATTTGTTATGACACAGTGTCGTTAAACACCAACAAATCAACCAACCTATAGTTCTTCAACCTTTCCATTGGAGCAGCGTATATTCCTCCTCAGTGGAAGATTAGTTGCATCACTCCTGTCCCAAAGGTTTCCCGCCCAAAGACGGAGGCCGATTACAGGCCAATCTCAATCACTTCAGTCCTCTGTCGTATACTTGAGCGGATCGTGGTGCGCAAGTATTTCTATCCGATGTTGACGTACGAACAGAACAACCGCGACTTTCAAGATCAATATGCGTTTCGGCCCACCGGGTCTACTACTGCCGCACTGAGTTCATTAACGCATCAACTCACTGAAATGCTGACGTCCAGCCCCTATGTACATCTGATAGCGCTGGATTTTTCAAAAGCATTTGATACGGTGAGGCATGACTATCTGGCTGAACAGATGGCGGACTTACCCATTCCCGACGTTGCTTACAATTGGATCATTGCGGCCCTCCACCAACGACAACATTGCACTAAGTTTAAAGGAATTACCTCTGCGGCGATTGAAATCAACTGCAGTATTGTCCAGGGATGAGGAACTGGTCCGATACTGTTCCTAACAGCAATATCCAAACTTAAACCTAAACATCCAACTAACCGGATACTCAAGTACGCTGACGATACCTATCTCCTGGTTCCTGCTGCCAATAGCAACCTGATAAACTCTGAAATCAGGCACATCGAGATCTGGGCTGCGAGATGTAATCTGAAGCTTAACCAATCAAAGACCCAGGAAATGGTTGTCCGTAAGCCGAGAAGAAAACTGAATGAAAACCAGCCGATGGAGATTCCTGGTCTTTCCAGAGTCAGAATCATGAAGATCTTGGGTGTCACGCTCTCCGATGACTTCTGCTTTGACGTGCATGTTGACAATCTATGCACTGGTGCAAGACAATCAATGTATGCATTACGGATCCTGACTACTCATGGACTACTTGGCCCCTCAATGTACGATGTGGTGACAGCTACCACAGTGTCGAGGATGACGTACGCTGCGTCCGCTTGGTGGGGTTATGTGGGGCAGAAGGGACGTGAGAGACTACAGGCAATATTTAGGAGACTGATTAAAGCTGGTTATCTTCCTGTGGACTACCCTAGATTCGAACAATTGATCCGTACTGCTGATTGTAAACTTTTCACGACCATCCTTACATGTCCTACACATGTGCTTCATGTGCTATTACCTCCTGTTAAGCATACGGGTTATACTTTGCGACCCCGTGTTCATAATCGGGTTCTCCCGACTGCTGACAGTCTAGCTCGTAAATCTTTCATAATTAGGATGATTTTCACCGGAATATAGGCCTTAGTACTTTAATCTGGACGTGATATACATGTGTAAACCAAAATGCGGTTAGCAGTTGGATTAATAAAGGATATACTTACTTACTTACTTACTTCTTAGTTTTTGCTGTATTATACGAAACGAACGGCGAGAGCTGCTAAAAAAACAGTAACACACCTCTTTTAAGTGTAATATTCGCTCATATAAATATATCAAAGCGCAGCCGATCTGCTTGATTCGTATTGGTCATTATGCAACTGCTTAAACGACAAAATATCATTGGTGTGTAAATAAAGTAAATACAAAACACGGTTTAATCGCTCTATTGAAATTACTATTTTACTTACATTTGGTTGGTTAATGATGAGCTGTAATATGCCAAAATAATTTCGGTCGAAGCCTTTGTTGACATGGGTCTTAGATGTCATTAAATTCTGCATCCGTCCATCCTGTTCAATGGTCCTCGACCTAAACGACACCCTCCAAAGCAGCTGTTCAGCCTTCCCCCTCGATCTGCACCTCTGGAAACCAAAGTCGGGCCTCCTTTTGACTACCCTCATGAAAACCTCTGTGACTCGACACAGCACTCGTGGATAAGCTGGCGCCCTGCGCTTGACTTTCGAATAGCGCTTTAGAAGTTTGGAGTTTAAAATTGCAATTACGATTGCAAAACGAATGGTGAGAAATATTCAAAATAATTACACACCTCTTTAAAGGGTAATATTCGCCATTTATAAGTGAAAGCGCAGTCTGCATTGAAACTTGACTAAAACTCTTCGTACCTTTGCGGTGCCAGTTCGAAGCCTGGTTGAAGAAGGCGGACGACGCTAATGATCTATGACTCTATGCAATCACACAATGTCGTTAAACTACTAATACAGTGTGCATCAACTGCTTTTGGCAATGGAGCTATATTATGCCATACGAACGGTAAGACCGGATCAGAATAATTACACACCTCCAGACCACCCTCCACTCTTTAGGATTTTTCCCAAGATCTTCGGATTTGGCGGATCGACTTGGGATATGGGGATTTTTCATAGCAATCTGGGAATATTTTACTAAGGTCAAACAGTTATAATATTTAATATGGAATGGTAACAATTATCACTTGTTGACTTGTTGTCGTTGAGTGACTCGGTGGCCATGTGTGTACAGCAACTTTATCTTACTCACACTTATCTTGTCATGACATCGTCTGATTCTAACTCTGAGTCTGGCGACACTGGCGTCAAGCCGCCTAAGAAGGCAAAAGTATAGTATAGACTATAGACAACCATTCAACGATGAATGGCTGTGTGGTTGATAAAGTTTTCAGTCACTCGGGATTTTAGACCATCTTGTGATTTTCTGGAAAGAACTTGGGATTTCTGAAAATGGAGAGTGGTTGTGCACGATATTTGACCACCTTTGTTTAGTTATAAAAAATTACTATTAATTAGAAATTAAATACTACTGAACCTCGTCGCTGCTCGTACTCTGTCAAGGCTAGTCCCAAGCGTTATATATAATAGGTCGTTGGTCCCAAGCTTGATAAAAGAAGGAAGGCGACACCAATCATCCTTATTGACACAGTGTCTTTAAAGAGCAACTAAATAAAGCAAATATTAAACGTTTAAAATCTAAATAATTATATTAAGAATAATATTATATCATGCAAACAAAGAATGCCTGTGAATAGTATTTTCTTTACACTGAAAATTTCTTGTCTGCATGACAATTCCTGCAAAATATTCCATAATTTGCATCAAATACCATCTGATAACTGTACTTGTATCATAGGCAATGTCAACTATATGATTTTGTGTCGTTAAACAATGGATATTAGTGACATCCCAAAGTTCTTTTCCGACACCTTTAAAAAGTTTTCTTTTGACGCTATAAGTTTATTGGACTCATCGGAAGCGTGGCATGGCATCGATCTCCCGTAGAACAGATTTTAGAATTGTCGGTAAAAAATACGCTTAAACTTGGAATAATCATTAAACAATATGGCGGAAATAATTTTTCAGAGGAGTGAGGTAAGGCAGCCACAAGATGTCGCTAAACACTGAATAAAAAGCAATCAACTATTTTAAGGAGTGTGTGATTGCTGCGTCTTAACAAAGGTTAGCGTCGCCCTCCTCCTTTATATAGGATCGGACTGGCACCACCTGTCAATTATGCAGTCGCGGAGTTACACGAGAAGTGATGACTTATGCAATATTTACATTAATTTTGTCACTGTAAAGCAGGGCTGTAGTGGTAAAATTAGGGGTGAGTATACGCTACCAGTAAGTTTTCCGAAACAAATTAGAGGTGAGTATACGCTACAGTATTTTGTGAGTATACGCTACAGTATTTTAATATAAATAAATAAAAATATTTTTTGAGGTGAGTATACGGTCTCTAGAGGTGAGTATACGCTGTATACCCGCGTATACCCTCGACTACAGCCCTGCTGTAAAGTAATGTTTAATTGACGCCAAAGATCCTGGAAGCCACAAGATGTGATAAAACTCGTGCATATTGCAGCCTCTCTTTATTATTTATTATTTATTACAATCATTTTTAACGCGCGCAAAGTCACACAGAAATGCGAATCTTTGGACACCTTTTAAAAGTAAGTATACGACACTATAATTAAATCGGCCACGGCTACATATTTAATATGACATTTCCATGTTCCAGTAATTGTGTGTACCCAAAATATGGGTTTTGCTTACATGTTGATGAGAACGGAGATAGTTTCATTTCGCAAACATTTAAAGACTTATCTTAAGTAAGTAAGTAAGTAAGTATATTCTCTATTTGACCAGTTGCATACATCGTTCCGCGTTTTTTAATCGAATTCATTAATTAATGCGATAAAAAATATTTGATCAATAATTAAATCTATAAATGAAAGTTCCCTGTTAGTTAAGGTAAGATCGCCGTCAACGGTCAACGACCTTGGTAGCATTGGGTGTCGTTAAACGCTGCTTTATAAAACGCTTTCAAACACTACCAACATTCGTCAAATATTTAATGATTCAACTCGAACTGTTCTCGGGTAGATGAAGTCTGAATAACAGAAAGCCACAAGTGACACCTTTTTTAAACAAGAAGCCTTTCTATAATAGGTCGTTAACCATATAAAGTACGTTGCATAGTCCAATACCAATAGCATATCCTATGGTGCAGATTACGCCTTGATATGACAAATAAACGGTGAGGACGGTTCAGAATCATTAAACACCTCTTTTAGGTGTGATAATGATCACATATAAGTGAAAGTACACGATTGGTTCCGTATTCATATGATGTGTTTTGCTCTTCGTGTTGCAAAATGAATGTTGAACCCCATCTGCGCAATTATTGATACCTGTATTGAATATTGCTCGTAAATGTGACATATATGGCTTTATGTTCATGTAGATGAGTCGTAAAGCTCTGTAAATAAAAAAATGGCTGGAGAATATCTGTACACACGATGCTCTCATCCTTTTAAGGAGTTCCCACGGTCATTCAAAATTTTGCACGCGTTACGGTGCTCTCCCTTCCGTGGACCACCCTTTGCTGGAGAATTTTGATTCACTGCTACGCCATGGTCTTGAAACAATACCTAATTTGTCCGTCTCTGACTAGCAATGGATCCCAGCTTCCCTGCCAGTCAAAGCAGGTTGCCTTTGCACTCGCCGAGTGACCTCGCTGTTACTACCTGCCTTTTTGGCTTCGGCTGCAGGTACTCCGTGTCTCCAATCCGTCAACGATCTTGCTAGCATAAATAGTTCTACACAAGACGCTGTCAAAACTACGGACATGATTCGAATATTTAATGATTAAAATCGATTTACTGTATTCGACTATAGATGAAGTCGGAACAACAAAACGCCATAACTGAAACCCTTTCGATGAGAAGCCTACCTGTATTAACTCGTTACCCCCACTCAACCCATAGTCAACTGCGCCACTACCCTACCTGCGTGTAGTAATGCCAGTCCAAAGCCTGGAGAAAGGAGGAGGGCGACGCTAGTCAATATATGTAATGACATAGTGTCTTTACACCAACAAATCAACCAACCCAAATGGTTCTTAGTTTTGCTGTATTATGCTAAACGAACGGTGAGAGTTGCTCAAAATTATAACACACCCCTTTTAAGTGAAATATTCGCCCATATATGAAACAGATCGCAAAAGCTTGGTTCAATGCAGAATTGCCACTGTGTATTCACTTATAGGCGAATGTCATTCTTAAAAGGGGTGTGTAAATAAAATTTAAAATTCGGTTAAATTGTTTTATCGAAAGTTGTAACTTATCTCACATTTTGCTAGTTAATGATTGAGCTGTATTATGTCAATCTCTGTCGACGTCAACTGCCTTTGTTGCCAAAAGATGTCGTTAAACTCTTTATCCATCCATCCATCCGTCCTGTTCAATTTTTCTCGACCTAAATGACACCGCCTAAGCAGCTGCTCAGTCTCGTCTCTGGATCTGGACCCCTGGAAACCGGACTCAGACCTAATCTTGACGTCCCTCTGTAACCTCTCTCACTTGACTCAGCGCTCGTGAATAAGCTGGCACTCTGTGTTCAATTTTCGATTTGCGTTTTAGAAGTTTAGAGTTTACGATTACACATACGATGCCATAAGAATAAAAATTGTGAGAACTGTTCAGAAACATTACACACCTCCTTTAAGTTTGTTATTAGTCCTATAAGAAAAATCCAACGCTCTTTGCGTATTAAGTTGGTTAAGATCCATATTACGCCATACGAGCAATATGAAGTGTTCAGAATAATAATTACAAACCTCTTTTAATCTTGTTATTACTCTTAGCCCTATAAGTTAAAGCAGACGGACAGTTATTATCATAACACCCAGCTATGGTATTAGGTCATGAAGTAAAGTAAGGTCGACGTTAAAGACACTAGCAACCACAAGATGTCGTTAGATAGTAACAATTCACCATTAACAGCGTTAAGGCAGTACGAACGGTGAGAACTGTTCAGAATAATTTATGCCGACGTCAACGGCCTTTGATACCACGAGATACCTCTCTTTAATAATTATGATCTTGTTATATTATCAGGCTTACCTGATAATTCAATTCTTGTTTATTGCAACCAACTGATCAACATGAGCAACGTAAATTAACCGTAAGACTTAACAAAAAACTTGACATTGGCCACAAAGGGTGTCACAGAAGGGACCAAGATCCCGCTTCGGAGGGGCACCCAAGTAGCTAAGTGATGTAGCGTTGATCGATGGCTCTTGACCAAAACAGTACAAAAGAACAGCCGGCCTAAACTAATCAGTTGACCAGCGGTTGACGTAATTAACTACATACGTCAACAATTACGGCAACTTAACTAACTCAACTAAGGCAAGCAGGTGTACCAAAACATAGAGGACCTAGCTAACCGTTAATAATAAAATTACGTAATTTGTTCTTAAAACCTTGAGTACCATACAACGTGCGTATTGTTGAAGGAATGGCTTTCCAAATCGATGGACACGTCGTGAACATGATGTTGAATTTTCTAGACGTTGTCCTGGCTTTAGATGTCACTAAACTTTTGAATAATTACACACCTTTTTAAATGTTGGTATTAGCCCTATAAGTTAAAGCAGCACACCCAAATCTTAAGTCGTAGCGTTTTACCATTAGTGCAAATGACCTTGCTTGTTCTCTGTTCCATACACGTCGCTGACGAGCTCCGGGATGTTAGAGTATTTTTCCGAAGCACCCAGAGGCGTTATTTCCGAAAGGCGGTTTTGGCTTGAAGCCCACACCCACAATTTAGGAAGTATGATGGGCGTTGTCCGACCAATATTTGTTCAGTGATTATTACCAGCAGTTAACTGAACAAGCCAGTGCACATGGTCGAGGCGAAGACTTGAGGTGGAAAGAGAAGACAGACGGACAGACAGGCAGACATACAGAGAGACAGACAAACCCAAACAGAAAGAGCAAGAGAAGGCACAGGAAGAGAAAAAGGAGAATGGTGGCAGCGGTGATGGTAGTGGTTTCCGTTTGGGTCGTGATAGTGGTAGTTGATGTTGAGAGGTGGTAGTAGTGTTGACGCATGTGGTGATGGTTGTAGTGGACGTTGTGGTTGTGGTTGTGATGTTTTTGCTGTCGTGGTAGCACCGTAGTTGTGGTTAGGATGGTGATTAGAAGGAGGAGGAGGAGGAGGAGGAGGAGGAGGAGGAGGAGGAGGAGGAGGAGGAGGAGGAGGAAGAGGAGGAGGAGAAGGAGGACGCGGAGGAGGAGGAGGAGGAGGAGGAGGAGGAGAAGGAAGAGGAGGAGGAAGAAGAGTTGTACTATACCTATTTATTAGGGGTCTCTCTTTTTCTCTGTACCTTTCTATCTGTTTCTATCTCTCTCTGTCCCTGTCTCTCTCTCTGTCTGTGTATGTCTCTTTGTCTGTCTCTGTCATTCCATCTCTGTCTCTGTCTTTGTCTGCGTGTCTCTCTCACTCTCACTGTCCCTTTCTCTGTCTGTCTGTCTCTGTCTGTCTGTCTATGTCTGTGTCTGCTTGTCTGTCTCTGTCTGTCTGCTTGTCTCTCTCACTCTCACTCTCCCTATCTCTGTCTGTCTGTCTCTGTCTGTCTCTGTCGGTGTCTGCTTGTCTGTCTCTGTCTGTCTGCTTGTCTCTCTCACTCTCACTCTCCTTTCTCGATCTGTCTCTGTCTGTCTCTGTCTGTGTCTGCTTGTCTGTCTGTCTGTGTCTGTCTGTCTGTCTCTCAGGGCGCGGACGGCGTCGTAAATATGGCATTATTTTCCTCGCAACCATAGCAACGGGTGTCATTGACAACAACGACGCAGTGGTCACAGCTTTTCCGTCGAATATCTATCTCGTTCATAATTTAACAATCCGGGAACTGAAAACGGATTAACGGCTCTCCTCCTCATCCTCTCTCCATCGCATCCAGGACTCCTTGAGGACCAGCAGTCGCAGTAACATGTCTGACATCCATCTTCCCGCATCCATGGTTTCAGTCTCTTTGGAGCGAGTCTAATGGAGCCGAGCGAGTCGGTTAAAACCTGTTGGTCGCTTTCATCACCTATGCGCTGACACTTCGGGTGCTTTCGAAGTTATGGCTGAATTAAGCAGACACTGATTGATGCAGCTCTATGGCCACATTATTTATACAGTGACCTTTCAACTTAGCGTTGACGTCTCAGCGCCTCTCGTGAAGGGCCCGATGCAAATCCAGAGATATGTACATATATGACTTACTAAATAAAATAGGTATATAAATACATGATATAATATTGCACATATGCAGTGTATTTCGTTATATGACTTGCCCTATATAAATCTTCATATAATAATAATATAATAATAATAATAATAATAATAATAATTATAATAATAATAATAATAATAATAATAATAATAATAATAATAATAATAATAATAATAATAATAATAATAATAATAATAATAATAATAATAATAATAATAATAATAATAATAATAATAATAATAATAATAATAATAATAATAAATATTTTTATTATTATTATAGCAGCAGCAGCGGCGGCGGCGGCAGTGGTGGTGGTGGTGGTGATGATGATGATGATGATGATGATGATGATGATGATGATGATGATGATGATGATGATGATGATGATGATGATGATGATGATGATGATGATGATGATGATGATGATGATGACTTACTATAAATACATCAGTATGTAAATA
This sequence comes from Allolobophora icterica, assembly GCA_963556255.1. Classification (NCBI taxonomy): domain Eukaryota; kingdom Metazoa; phylum Annelida; class Clitellata; order Crassiclitellata; family Lumbricidae; genus Allolobophora; species Allolobophora icterica. The sequence continues at coordinate 1,580,787 of OY744607.1, read as the reverse complement.
CATAGATGTATACATGACTCATCTCGTCTGGTCTTAGTTATCTTGACGTTACCTTGGCGACCTTCCTTTATTTATCTTCATTTACCTTTACTTCCCTTGCCTAAGCCTGTATGCACTACCTGCCTATGCGGGATTCCTCACCGCACACGTCATTGCGCGCATTTATGCAGCTCTTAAAAAGGCTCGCAGATGGCAATTATGTGAGAAGATCCATACTGCAGAAGAGCTGATTGCTCGAGCAGACAGGAAGCTCTTCCAGAAATCGCAGTTGTTTGGCCACTGCTCTTGCCATCTCCTCGTGAGGACAAGTACTCACTCCGCAAGAGAGGACATCCTTTCATGCTGCCTCTTGTTAAATCTAAATTGTTTAAAAGCAGCTTTGTTAATCGATGTATCTTTAATTATATTTAAAAGTGCATATGTGACTTTATAATCAGCGCCTGTTATAGTTTATTTTAAAATTTATGTAATCGTTGTATACATGTAATGCATGTGCGCTTGTCATGTGCTAATAAAGGCTACTTACTTACTTTAAATGTCACACAATCTACATGCAACATTACCTCTTGTAAACTTCCCTTACTGTCTGACTGCTACAATTAGCTTAAGCTTTACCGTATACCTTATCTTACCTTCTCCTGCATTGCCGCCTCTTTTATCTCGCCATCATTATCTTGCCTTTACAGACCTTGCTTTGATCACCTTACGTCACCGCAGGCCTACTACCTTTTGGCCAACTATTAAAAAAAATCCACAATGACATTCTAACTGAAAAATCTGAGCTATTGTTTATTCAAGGTGTGCATTCACCTAGCGATACGTTTTACGATGTCGGAAGATTAAACAACGAAATTAATGGACGAGTAATTAATTAGAACAATCGTGAATTTGCAGTAGTCGCTCAGCTGGTGAAAGAAGTGCTGACATCTGGCGAAAGCAAAACACAGTGACAGTGATTAGTTACACCAGCATTCGCTAGAGGGCCAACGCTTTCTCTGGAATCATTAACATGTTTGTGACAGCTTTGCTACTCAACTGTGGTTCTTTGGAAGAGAACTATGGCTCAATATTATATGTGGTTTAAAAATAAATAAATAATAAATGAATGGTCACTATTCACAAGGTTCTTCTAGGTCTAAGAGTTTGGCGAGCTTAACCACACCACTTTGTCTTTCTTGTGCGTCTATATATAGTTGGCGTCTATGTTAGCAAATTCAGTTTAATCCTAAGCATATTGGACATGGCGAAGTCGTTACATAAAATAAACGTTATCCATTCAGATAAAGAATATCTGCATGTTAATCCTAAACAATGCGTTTGAATGAACCGATTTTAGAAAATGTAAATAATACAGACAAGGAATGACATTATCACACATTCAGCATTTGAATTTAATCTATATGCATTTATGTAAAGAGTTTTCACACGTTTTTTAAATTTAATTTGTAAATTCTATCTCGCCATGATCTAATGCGCAAGGCCAAAACCCAGTTTTTAAGACTAAACTTCTTTCCCCCTTCAAAACCAAAAATAACCAAAGATAAAATTTGGCTGTTACCTTTTAATAGCATTGCGATTTTAAATTGTATCTTCTTTAAATAAAAATATAAATACCACAGCAAATAACAGCACAATGTGGAATCTATCTCCACATAATAGCAGCACTCAAAATGTGTTTTGAATGCTCCACATCAGAATAAATCATAGCGCAATATGAATCGCAGAGACCGATCTTTTCTATTCTGTGTCTTTTGTTGACCCCAGCGGCCATTACGAAATCCGACAAATGCAATTTTTTTTATCGGTTTGGGGTGGGATAAAAACAAAAAGCGATGCGATATTACACGGAATGGGGTTGAAACGTTGACCCCCGGCGTTGTTGGGTCAGGCATTGGTGTTTCCGCTGGGACAAGGCCGGGTCATGCATAATTCATATTCGGCCCGTGATAAATGGCGACTGGACTGATCGGTCCTGTAGGAGAATTGCGACCGCCATATTGAGTGAATTGTTACAAAGGGGATGTTGTGTTCTCGCCGCTGACTGGTTCCTGTAGGTCTCCTGATATGGGGAAAGGTCAGGAACCTTTAGGGGAGTGTTTTAGTGAGTAGGGGCTAAATGACCTTAAGTTCACCAAAACGAATGTGATCATATTAAACTGTAGATGGAATCGTCAATTTATGCAGCGCCGATCCAGACAATAACCTAGCCTAAGATACGTTGAAGTTTACAAGTAAATGGTAAAGCAAATGGTAAAGTAAAGAGTAAAGGTATGTGTAAGTTAAGGTTAAAGTAAGGGTAAAGTTAAGGGTAAGTTAAGGTTAAAGGGTAAAATTTCCCTATCCTGTGGTGGGACTTAAGGAAGAAGGCAATTGTTCCATCTTCGTAGATAATAATACCGCCAGTGTGTTATCCATTACTCTACGGGTTAAGTGTAAGTTAAGGTTAAAGTTAAGGGTAAAGTAAAGGGTAAAGTTGAGGTTAAAGGGTAAAGTTAAGGGTAAAGTAAAGGATAAAGTTCCCCTATCCTATGGTGGGACATAAGGAAGGCAATTGTTCCCTCTTCGTAGATAATTGAGCCGGTAATGGATGAATCCGCAGGTCCTTTGGGGAGCCGTTACAAGAACCGTCTTATAACTAGACCGGGTTTATAATGCGGGTTGTTTTCTACGGTTCTACTGAGATTCGGTCCATGTCCAGATCGCGTTATATCAGATTTCGTATTATGTATGTATATGTGTATGTATATATATGCATGTATGTATATTATGTTAATTGTTTGTATTCTATATGTGCGTGTATTTGTATGTTTGCGTATGCATATATGCATGAATGTATGTGTGTATGTATGTATGAATGTATGTGTGTATTATTGCACATGTTTTATAGCGCCCCTTCAAGGTTACCTACGCAAGAGTGTGCAACTGTGCATGTATGGATATGTGTATGTATGTGTGTATGCATATGTGGTACGTATATATGTGTATGCATATATACATCAATGTTTACATTATATGCCTACATTTATGTACTTACGTATACGTATATATATATATTTTGTGTATACGTATGTATGTTTATATGTATGTGTGCCATCCAATTGCTTATGATTAGAGTTGAGTAATCGGATGTTATAAGAGATCGATCATCGTTTCTGTCATCCATCAATTTCCGTTCATTGTCTCGTAAAAGCTGATGATGCTAATGGCCAGTGGGTCAGTGATGAGGATGAGGATGTGGATGATGGCTTCAGCTGCTGCAGCTGAGTGTCTGTGTACATCAGGCATCGCTGTCCTAGAACAACATCCCGCTAAGCATTCTGCAGCAGTATCGCAGCGCCTGCATTATGCATCAGTAAATCATCATTTCCGCATCATTACACCGGCATCTTCATCAATTTCCCTGCAGCAGTATCTCAGCATCTTCTGTTGGAATTCTTCAGCAGCAGCAGCCTCGTCATTGTCCTGCAATCGTAATCGTAAACTTCAAATTTCTAAAGCGCTACTCGAAAGCTAAGCGTAGGGCACCAGCTTATTCACGAGCGCTGATCCGTATTTGAGTGGTTGCTCAGAGAGCGATGTCTAGTGGAGACCCGAGTCCGGTTGCTAGAGAGACCAGACAGAGGAGGCAGAGCAGTTGCTAAGGCGGGTTTCGTTGAGGACGAAAATGCTACGAAGGTAGAGGATCGGATGGATTAGGGTAGGAATCCTTGAATTGAGGAGACTTCAATTTGTAGCGGAAAGCCTGGGGGTTATAAGTAGCGGACCCTGAGCGGTGATAAGTAAAGGACCCTGTGCGAGTGTGTGGTGATAGGCCTAAGTAGAGGACCGTGAGTTGTGAAAAGTAGATGACCCTGTGAGATAATAAGTAGAGTACCGTGAGGAGTAAAAAGCAGAGGACCGTGAGGAGTGATAAGTAGAGAATCATGAGGGGGTAATAAGTAGAGGACAGTGTGGGCTGATAAATAGAGGAAGATGCAGAAGTTTTGCAGTGTACTGCTATTCTGCAGCAGTATCCAACCAGACATCCTCGTGTTCTATGTCCCACCATCACCTGCATCGTGGTCATCATCACAATCATCAGCTTCAGCAGCAGCAGCCTGGTGGCAAGAGTACTCGGTGACTCCCAATGGATGGCTACGCATTCCTCTTCGTTCGCTCTCCTGTTCGAATCTCTGCCGTCCGTGTGGACACTGAACTTGATTTCCGATGCAAGCGGTTCCTCTCCTCCTCCTCCTCCTCCTCCTCCTCCTCCTCCTCCTCCTCCTCCTCGTCGTCGTCGTCCTCCTCGTCCTCGTCCTCCTCTTCCTCCTCCTCCTTCACCTCCTCATCAAACTCACCTACTCTTCTTCTTCGTCTCCCTACTCCTCTTCTTCTTCTTCCTCCTCCTCCTCTTCTTCCTCCTTGTCTTTCTCCTTCTCCTCCTTCTACGCCTCCTCCTTTTTTCCTCCACCCGCACCTCCTCCTCCCGCTCCTCTTCCTCCTCCTCCTTTTCCTTTCCGTCTCCTCCTCCCCTCACCTTCTCCTTCTCCTCCTTCTGCTCATCCTTCTTCTCGTGTTCCTCATCATCCTCACCGTCCTCAACGTTCTCGGCGGTTCCATTCTCTCATCTCCAAATTCCATCTCGTCCAACTACATTTTTCTTCCGCTCCTTCCTCCTCTGTTCCTCTTCCTTAGTTTCATTCCTTCTGTTTCCTTCTGTTTCCTTCTGCTACTCGTTGCCAGCCTTATCCTCCAACTTCCCTTCCTTCTCCTCCTCCTCTTCCTCCCATCTTTATTCCATTCCTCCACTTCGTTCCTCCTCCTCTTCCTCCTCCTCCTCCTCCTCCTCCTCCTTCTCGTTATGTCTTTACTCCCAATCCTCCATCTGTCTCTTCCCTGGATCCGTTTGCTCTTCCTCGCATTCCCTTCCCCCCGCCGTACCTCTTCCTCCTCTCTTCCAGCCCTCCTTTCCTATCGCAGCGTGGAATACAATGACTCCATTGTCCAATATGCCACTGCACAGACGTAACTTCATCATCGCAGAAATACTCTCTGGTCGGTCAGTCGATAAGAGTTCCGCAATATCATTAAGCTACACTTATCTGACCTCTATAGTATAGACAGCCTCACTCATCCTTATCACGAACCAATACATACATAAGTACATAGATATGATATGGTATTATATATATATATTTATATATATTATAAGACAAATGCGTCTATATATAATACTATAATATGTATGTACTATATATATACTATACGCCTCTGTATATAATTTTTTTATAGTCTCTATACTATCAAGAGGAGCTTTAGAAATTTCCAAATACAACGGAGATACATGATATTATTAGATATGGTCACCATGTACTGTATTATATGCATAATATTGCACATGCATTATATATATTTATTGAATAAACGTGATATATTAAATTTGAATACTATATATATCCTCCTATGTACATATATTAGATTATTGACTGATATTCACACACACAAACACACACACACATATTTTATATATGATGCAATGCTAGAATAGATATATTTAAGAGGATATGGATGTGAATGCACGCTAAAGAGCGGATGCCGGATAGCTATTATACTTCAACTTCAAGACTGTCGGAAAGCTATATACTCTTATAGGACCACGTGTGTGTGTGTGTGTGTGTGTGTGTGTGTGTGTGTGTGTGTGTGTGTGTGTGTGTGTGTGTGTGTGTGTGTGTGTGTGTGTGTGTGTGTGTGTGTGTGTGTGTGTGTGTGTGTGTGTGTGTGTGTGTGTGTGTGTGTGTGTGTGTGTGTGTGTGTGTGTGTGTGTGTGTGTGTGTGTGTGTGTGTGTGTGTGTGTGTGTGTGTGTGTGTGTGTGTGTGTGTGTGTGTGTGTGTGTGTGTGTGTGTGTGTGTGTGTGTGTGTGTGTGTGTGTGTGTGTGTGTGTGTGTGTGTGTGTGTGTGTGTGTGTGTGTGCGCGCTGCTTGGAGGGACTAGCGCCCCTATACTTACAGGGTTTCTGTCGCCCTACATCTGTTGTCCAGCGGCGATCTAACCTTCGATCAGCTGATCAAGCTGTACTCATGGTCCCTCGCTCGCGTACCGCAATCATGCAGCGCCGCTCCTTCTCTGTTGCTGGTCCTATGATCTGGAATGGGCTTCCAATAGCGCTCCGTCTGGTCCCTATAGATCACTCTACTACTTTTTATACTAATTTGAAGACTGTTCTCTTTAGCCGTGGCTGAACTGGGAGCGCTCCTGAGTAGACAGCCTTGAAGGGGCGCTATATAAATGTTCCGTAAATGAAATGAGTGTGTGTGTGTGTGTGTGTGTGTGTGTGTGTGTGTGTGTGTGTGTGTGTGTGTGTGTGTGTGTGTGTGTGTGTGTGTGTGTGTGTGTGTGTGTGTGTGTGTGTGTGTGTGTGCGTGCGTGCGTGTGTGTGTAGGCGTGTGTGCGTGTGCGTGTGTGCGTGTGTGTGGCCATCAGCAGAAGAAGCGGCTACGTCCATTTTTCAAGTCCACTGATGGTGATTAGTTTTCGAAGAGGACGCTGTCGTCGTCTTTCCGTTGGAGGTTTGTTTCTCGGACTCCTTCACCGGAAGAGCCGACTTAAGTCCGTTCATGAGGCCACCTGACTTGCAGAGGAAGAAGAAAAACAAGCTAATCTGCCGGACTTGACAAATGGATTCCTCTGGACCTTCCGCTAATACTCTCGTAAACATTCGTGCTTATTATGTAGACTACCTGGATTGCTTTTAACTCAATCTGTTTCTGCTAGTCTTTCGCTAACCATATACTGCACTACTACTAATTATTATTGTTATTTTTTTATCGCCCGATGTATAGTATCCCTAAGGCTCTAAGAACCTAAATCATGGTCAGAGGTTCTCGCCCCCCCCCCTCATGTGCTAATCAAAAAAGCCCCTAAATGCCACGGCGTTGAACCGTGGAGTGCAAACAGACAGACAGACATGCATTATTATTATTATTATTGTTATTTTGTTATATCATTATTATTATTTATTATTATTATTATTATTATTATTATATTTTTAGTATTTATTGTTATTATTAGTAGACCCCTATTTATTTGTATTTATTACTAATTATTCAGTTTATTTATTGTGGCTATTTATTATATTTATCGTTGCAATTATTTTTTTAATTTATTCTTATTAAAATGATCATTTAATACTTACCATAATTTATTACAAAAAATTATTATTAGACTACGTTTTCGTTTTCAATATTTATGGATCATCCATTAACTTTGTTAACTGTTCCCAATTAGCGAATTAATTATTAAATTTAATTCCATGTTCGCCTAATTTTTTATTTTTAATGATTTTTGCCTCTGGCCAGTTTGGATTTAATTAGCCATGATAATTTCTGACAAATCAAACTGAGTCCTTGGGAGATGTCAGCGTGACAAAAATCCGAAAACACAAGTCCTAGGAAGATTGACGATGTTTCCCTCAGCCGCTAGAGGCGCTTTAGTCGCCAGAGTAGGCGTCTGCGGGCTCTTGGTCATCTATAATTCACCAGCCTAGGTACGATTCCTGTATCGCTGATGTTAGAAAAACATTGAGGTGAACTGAAAGAGGAAAACAAGAAAAAATCGCCGTTTTTACCATCACAAGCCAGCTGCTGTGATTCGGTTAATCGCCGTTGGAGCTGTTTTTTAGCTGTTCAGTTGATGTGTATAAATTGTAGGCCCTTAAAAATTAAGGGCCTACATCAAGGCACTCCTTTAACACAACTGAAATAGGCTGGGCAGTGTTTTAATGTAGGCACTACTCTGTTTATGTGGGTCTAATATATGAAGTGTGTATGTACGTATGTATGTATGAATGTATGTATGTATATATGTATTTATGTATGTATTTATGTATGTGTGTATATGGGTACTACTATATATGTGTGTGTATGTATGCATGTATGTATGTATGTATTTATGTATGTATTGTATATGGGAATGTATGTATGTATTTATGTAGACACAATATAATATTATTATGTTTTGTCTAAATGGCGTTGCATATATGTATACATAATCTGGATATTAAAAAAGCCTTTCCAGCTTTCTCCATCTATTTATAAATATATACATATATATCTCTCTCACACACACTGTCTCTCTCTCTCTCTCTGTCTGTCTCTGTCTGTCTCTGTCTCTCCCTTTCTCTCTCTGTGTGTCTCTGTCTCTGTCTGTTTCATTGTCTTTTTCTGTCTGTCTGTCTGTCTGTCTGTCTGTCTGTCTGTCTGTCTCTCTCTCTATCTATCTGTCTACACGATCTGTCTATAAACAGTCTTGCATTGTGGCCAATGCGTCTGAATCTCTGATGTAATGTCTTCAAAGCAAAGATATCATATATGCCGGCGAACACCCGGAGCGATCCCTGTCAGAGATATAGGCGCTACAAAAATGAACGTTTAGCAATTGGACGTCAGAGAAAAAGTGAGGAGGAGGAGGAGGAGGAGGACGAGGAGGACGAGGAGGACGAGGACGAGGAGGAGGAGGAGCAGGAGGAGCATCCTTTCCAATGAACACGTTCAACAGTCTTGTCAATTGTCTCCTTTTGCACACAAACACATAAACACACATACACACACAGACACAGACACAAACACCAACGCACACACACATAACATATATACAAACACATACAAACACACACTTATATATATATATATATATTGTGTGTGTGTGTGTGTGTGTGTGTGTGTGTGTGTGTGTGTGTGTGTGTGTGTGTGTGTGTGTGTGTGTGTGTGTGTGTGTGTGTGTGTGTGTGTGTGTGTGTGTGTGTGTGTGTGTGTGTGTGTGTGTGTGTGTGTGTGTGTGTGTGTGTGTGTGTGTGTGTGTGTGTGTGTGTGTGTGTGTGTGTGTGTGTGTGTGTGTGTGTGTGTGTGTGTGTGTGTGTGTGTGTGTGTGTGTGTGTGTGTGTGTGTGTGTGTGTGTGTGTGTGTGTGTGTGTGTGTGTGTGTGTGTGTGTGTGTGTGCGTGAGTGAACGCCTTGTCTATTGATCTATATCTGCTGCTGAAGCCATTGTTGTTCGTCTGCTCCCTTCCCGCCATTCGTCCGCACTCTGTCGCTCATCGCGCATGCGCTCCGTGCCGCTTCCGTTGGCGAAGCGCCGTCTGGCGACCATCGCTGGAGCTCCGACGGACAGAGTTGCTTCCGGGGCGAAGGAGAGTGACGTGACCTCTCACCCCGAAGTAACTCGAGCGCATAGATGATCAGGGATAAATCAAATTAAGAGATCGATGGTGCTTTGATATCGAATCATTATCGATCAGTTAACGTAAGATCGCGCCGGTCGGTTTTTCTGTTGAGATATCGATTAGAGTTTCTTATGGCTTATCGATTAAGGATCGTCTATGAAGGATTATCAACTTATCGATTATCGATTATAGGGTTTTGCTGTGATGCGAAAACTCAAATACGGATTATTGGCTAAAGATTAATGATTAAGGATCAGGGATTGCGAATTATTGAATACGTTAATTCGATTACTGATTAAAGATTTCTTAGATCCGACTTCTCTATGCAGATATCCGACAGGTTTTGAAAACATTCATCGCTTGTTGGTCATCGATCCTAACGATTATCTACCAATAAATATCGAGTAATAATTAAAAATTTTTATCGATTAATGGCTATTGGTTTTCGTTTGAGGATTATCGACTAAAGATTCTAGGATTCTGATTTGGGGAACAGGACATAGGTTGCATCTTACTTGTTTCGAATGATTCGATATTATCGGAATTGCGGATAAGAACTGGATCCCAGATATATTTTCAATCCTTCGTTTTTTAGACCCAGAAATTCAACCATCGCACCGCATTCCTTGCACTATGAACTCTGTCGTGATTTAGAAACTAGTTCTACATGAGTCTGTAAATAGTTTCTGCATCGGATATTTCAGTAGAGTAGACAACTAATCATTTTGAGCTGAAATGCCTCTTCTCTCTGGTCTATCTTGCAACCGGACTCGGATATTCCCTCAACATCTTTGGACAAATCCTCTGATACGACACAGCGCTCGTGAATAACCTGGTGCCCTGCGCTTAGCTTGAGAGTAGCGCTTTAGAAATTTGAAGTTTGCGATTACTATTACGATTACGAATTCCCATGATTGGAGCTTTCTGGGTTTCGTTGGAGTAGAATCGAGCGTTGGTTGTATTGTGCGTCAAGTGATTTCTATTCTAAGGATCGCCATCGATGCAAACTTAGGAATAATTCCAAGAAGAGTGTCACGGAGTTGTCCAAATCGTATGAAATATTAAACGGACGAAACTAAAATAAATGAGGTTGGTGATGTAGAACAGGATTTGACCTTTGACATTTAGAATGAGGGTGATGATGTAGAACAGGGATTTACCGTTTGGTGCCGCGTGTGAGTTTTGAAAGAGGGGTGGCGCCAATGAACTACAGCGGGGCGATATCTGGTGGTGGGTCGGGGGGCAAGAGAAGAAAGAGCGCTGATGGAGACAATTCGGATGACGTAAGTAATTAATTTATTTGTCTATTTTATTATTTTTCATTTGTCTAATATTAGCTTGGAAACCCAGTAAATTTGAGACAAAGTCATCACGTCGTATTTACATGACATACGTCATGCTCAACATTTTGAGCGTCACGTCATATGACTAGCCATGTTTAACATTCCGAGCGTCAGGTCACGTGACGTAAGTCATGCTTACACGCCGAGCGCCAGGGCATGTGGGCATGTGACTTAAGTCAAGCGTTCCATGCATGGGCGGATATACAACTCAAGATGGTTGGCCAGGATTTGTCAATCATGGCCGAGATGTGCTGTGCTTTGCGATGTATGATATGATTATGATATTCAATGCTAGCCTATGATATGATATACTATGCAGTGCTCTCCTATGCCATGATAATTATGATATATGCTATGCAGTGCTATATGCTGTGCTATGCCATGCTCTGCTCTGCTTGCTATATGCTATCCCATGTTATTCGATCGCCTAACATCGTGTTTGTATATGGTTTTTTCCCATTTCCTTCACTTTTGTAACGATATTCCGCATTTGCTTAGCGCTTTTGCAAATGTGATGTTCACTTTCATTCTCTGACTCTAATCGTAATTATTCAAATGTGGCGAAGCGCCACATTTGAATAATTATTCAAATGTGGCGCTTCGCCACATTTGAATAATTACGATTACGATTACGGCATGACTCACTCTAACTGTGATTCGTTTGCGGGAATTTTATAGAATTTGCTAGAAAAATACACTAAAAAGGTTAGACTGCAGAAGCAGGGATACACAGACAGCCGTACAGACAGCCATAGATAGACGGACACGCAGACAGACAGACAGACAGACACAGACCTTATTTTATACAGAAAAGCGAGAACAGACAGAGAAAACGACAGACTGACAGACTGACAGATATTCAGACAGACACAGCCAGTCGTTCTTTTAGGCAGATCCACATGGAGGCAGACAGATGTAGACAAAGAAACGAACACGCACAAGTAGGCAGACAGACAGGGACAGACAGACAGACATACAGACAGGGACGGACAGATTACGATATCCGTTTGCAATAGAGATGGCAGCCATCCAGGGACTCTCCTATAGTCACCAACGGAAGCTGACGACCCATCGCGGCAATTCCCGCATCGCAATAATTCAGGAGATGCTTTCTCTCTGCGTCGTCGGCGGATGCCATTCCAGCCTCCCAGCGACCAGGGGACGAATTCATCACCGACTGACAGTAAAATGCAGGATGCTCAGCTATTGCGACGATCCCTCCCCCTAGCGACGTCTACAGTGCAACCAGAATGACTATAGGTCCACGGTTATACTGACCTGATTACGACTTCGTTTTAGTGCCCCATCGCATCGGTTGATACCATTTGTGTAACTGTTTCTCGTGAATCTTTGCTCTACCTGCTTTTTGGAACTCTGTCCCTGTGTCTGTCTGTTCTTCTACTTGTATCAATCAGTCCTGCTCATTGTATCTGTCCGTTCTGCTCCTTGTATCTGTCCGTTCTGCTCCTTGTATGTGTCTGTTCTGCTCCTTGTACCTGTCCGTTCTGCTCCTTGTATCTGTCCGTTCTGCTCCTTGTATCTGTCCGTTCTGCTCCTTGTATCTGTCCGTTCTGCTCCTTGTATCTGTCCGTTCTGCTCCTTGTATCTGTGCGTTCTGCTCATTCGCTTTTGTCATTTCGTTCTCAACGTAAAACTTACCTCTTTCAAATTGTTTATCAACCATAGGCTGCCTCTCTGTCTTATGGACTGATCTTCTGGATATTGACCTGATTACGGCTTGGTTTTGGTGTGCCATCGGTTGATGCCTTTTGCATTAGACACCGGCGCAATAGAAGTCACTAATTAGTAATTACAATTTAGAACTGTTCAGAATAATTAAACACCTCTTTTAAGTTTGATATTCACCCTATATTCTCCATCTGCATTAACTGCTTTTTGTGCTGGAGTTTATTATGCCATGTTATGGGTATGAAGTGTTCAGAATAATTACACACCTCTTTAAACTTTGTTATTTGCCCTATAAATAAAAGCAGAAGGGTGGTTCTCTAATCACTATGACTACTCATAAACATAAGTTTTGTAATAAGATCTAACTACTATTGTCGTTGTTGAACGAGCTCTTTCGGATGCTGGACCTACTATCTGGAACTCTCTCCCTATGTCTAACCGCTCTGCTTCTGTATCTGTGTGTTCTGCCCAGTCGCTTGTGTCATTTCGTTGATTTTGTGTGCCATCGGTTGATGCCTTGTGCATTAGATACCAGCGCAATAGAAGTTACTAATTATAGGCTTCAGTTCAAACTGGAAGCTGAGTCCGTAAGACAGAGAGCCAACCTAATTGTAATCGTAATCGTAAATTCCAAATTTCTAAAGCGCTACTCTAAAGCCAAGCGCAGGACACCAGCTTATAGACGAGCGCTGCGTCGTATCAGAGGGGTTGTCCAGGGATCGATGTCCAGTGGGGACCCGAGTCCTGTTACCAGGGAGACCAGAGAAAGGAGGTACAGCAGCTGCCAGTGTGGGTTTCATTGAAGACGAGAAAGCTTGGAAGGTGGAGGATCGGATGGATTAGGGTTGGAATTCTTGAAGAAGTGGGACTTTAATTTTGAATGGAAAGTCTGTGTGATGATAAGTAGAGGAACCTGAGACAGAGAGCCAGGTCAAGGCCGCGGATAAAAAAAGTGGATGCACAATCTGAAAAAAAGTATTCGTCTTAGGTGAGAACGAAATGACAAAGCGATTGTTGGTCTAACAACCGAAAACAATAGACCGTATTTCAAACAATTACGTAAGGTGACATCCACGTTCTCGACGAACGGTCGATGATCGATCCGAAAGAGTCCCTTCGCGTGTTTAATCATACTTAGGTGAACGAGGAGCCGACAAAGAAGAGCGGTGCTTTTGAAGATAGGCTCCCCGCACAGTACCCGAACGCTGTTAATAATTGATTGGCTGTTTCCTTAATGCGCCCAGCCGACGCTTTCGGCTGCCTCGTCGATTTGGTCTGTGCGTGAGGCGCCATTTGCGACTTGATGGCAGGGAGGAGAGGATGGTAGGGGAGGAAGATGATGGGGGAAGGGGTGGAAGAAGCCAGTGGGGATACTTGAGCCGGAATACGATGGGTGTGTCTGATGCAGGGAGGATGAGAAGTGGCAGGCTGGCTTGCTGACTGACTGACTGACTGGCTGACTGACTGGCTGACTGACTGGCTGGCTGGCTGGCTGGCTGGCTGACTGACTGACTGACTGACTGACTGACTGACTGACTGACTGACTGACTGACTGACTGACTGACTGACTGACTGACTGACTGACTGAGGAGACACAGAGAGAGAGACAGAGACGCTGAGACAGAAGCAGAGATGGAGAGAGACACAGAAAGAGGCATCGCTGGTGAATTCGTCACGTAAGAAGCAAACTGCCAGACGTTGTTCGCTATTAGTTGCTGCTGCTTAAGGCAGATGATCGTCATGCTGATGGGTCGTTTATTTATTTGGATGGATCTCTCTCTCTCTCTCTCTCTCTCTCTCTCTCTCTCTCTCTCTCTCTCTCTCTCTCTCTCTCTCTCTCTCTCTCTCTCTCTCTCTCTCTCTCTCTCTCTCTCTCTCTCTCTCTCTCTCTCTCTCTCTCTCTCTCTCTCTCTCTGTCTTCGTCTGTCTGTCTGTCTGTCTGTCTGTCTGTCTGTCTGTCTGTCTGTCTGTCTGTCTGTCTGTCTCTCTCTCTCTCTCTCTCTCTCTGTCTATCTATCTATCTATCTATCTATCTATCTATCTATCTATCTATCTATCTATCTATCTATCTATCTATCTATCTATCTATCTATCAATCAATCTATCAATCTATCTATCTATCTATCTATCTATCTATCTATCTATCTATCTATCTATCTATCTATCTATCTATCTATCTATCTATCTATCTATCTATCTATCTATCTATCTATCTATCTATCTATCTATCTCTCTCTCTCTCTCTCTCTCTCTCTCTCTCTCTCTTCTCTCTTTCTTACTGTCTCTCCCTCTTTCTCTATCTCTCTTCTCTGTCTGTCTGTCTCTCTCTGCCACTTTTTGTCTGGCCCTCTTCCTCTCTGGCTATCTGTATCAGTCCGTCTCTTTCCAAGGTCACCGTCGTTGGTCAGTTGTCTGTCTGCCTCCGTCCTTCTGTCCGTCTGCTTAGATACCTTCCTTTGTATCTATTCATCCTAATAAAACTCTCGTGGAAGGGCGCTTAAGTTATGACTGTCTGAGATGGCAGCGGATGTTGGCCGATGCATTCAGAGACACATCGTTCCAGTCTTAGCATTTAAGACCCCATCATGCATTGCGCTTTCCTTAGAGCATTCATTGTACCCGTTTCTGTCTGTCTGTCTGTATGTCTTTCTGTCTGTCTGTCTGTCTGTCTGTCTGTCTGTCTGTCTGCCTGTCTGTCTGTCTGTCTGTCTGTCTGTCTGTCTGTCTGTCTGTCTGTCTGTCTCTTTGACTGTCTGTCTGTCTGTTTATTTTTCTGTCGTCAGTCTGCTAACTGTCATTTTAAAAGCAATCTAACTGCTTCAAACTGTACTCAATTCTAACTATATCCAACCACATTCTAACGAAATTCTAAATGCACTCTCATGTGCATTCCATCTTAATTCTAAGACAATTGCGCTATATTCTAGTTGGCTCTACCTGCACTGAATTTATTTCTTATTAAACTGATCTTTATAGTCTGCGACTCTACCTAAAAATTGATGAGATATGCGTTTAAATAAAAAGACCTTTTCATCTTGTGGGCGTGGTTTTGTATTTTGATTGACGTCGGCGAAGACCGACGTTACCACTGTTAGGCAACGTTCTTCAGCTTTGGCAAGTATTGGTCGCACGGCGGCGCCAGTGAAACGTGTTAAGTGTCGATATATTCGCAAGGTGTCGCCAGTTTGCAATGAGATACTTTGTAAGTTTAGGAATCAATTAGACCAGGGGTTCTCAAACTTTATTTTTATTGTACCCCCAGGTAAAAAAATCGAGTGTTGGCGTACCCCCAGCAAAGGTACCGTCTGATCAGAAAAAACAGGCGAGCGCGAAGTGCCCTTGCAATTAACACCATGCATGGCATAGGTAGATAAATTAAAATATAATTTTAAGAATGAAATCATATCAACAAAAGGTAAAATTAAAGCACTATTACAAAGTGTTAATGTGAGCCGTGGGCCTGTTTCGACGAGCACAGATTTACAATATCTAGTTTGATATTTGTCAATTTCAAACGCAAATCTGGTTCGAGTTCAAGCATTGTTCTGTGTGTTGTTTTTGATTGCAAGTATTGCTGAAAAACCAGTTTCGCACAGATATATGACGTGCTGAAGGGAATCACAAATTTTAAAGCTTGATTCTAATGCTCGTGAGCTAGCTGCAGTAAACGACTTGGAAGTTTTCGTACTTTGTAGCATTTCCATTTTTCTTCGTTTAAAAAATTCAAATGAAAAAGTGGATGTTTTGTATTGAAATGTCGCTGAAGTAGGGAAGGTTTCATTGAATCATTTGACAGTTTTTCACTGCAGATGACACATTGAGGTTTCGGTTCATTTTCATCACCACACTACGTAAATCCAAAGGATAAATTTCATAGCTCTCGTCATACCGTCTAATCTTACGCGGCGTAGGCTACCAGTTCTGTTGTCCTCGTTGGGGTCTACTCTGGCGTCTGGAGTGTCAGTCTCAGTAGATTCAGTGCTAATGGTTGCGTTGAGAGTTTCTGGCTTTCTTTTAAGTGGTTGTTTTTTCAACCATTTATCCATTGTTGGTTTTAAAATAATAGTGCTATTATGCAGTATTGTAGTTAGGGGTACTTGTATAATAATTATTTTTGTGAAAAAAATATTTGACGCGGCTGTGACGTTTCAGCATTAAAAATATATCATACAGGCCGACATAGAATAGCTAATCAAAGAAAGATGGGCATTAACTCATAATTTAAACTTTTAAGAAAATGAAGCGCATGGTGGACATATTATAGCTAATCAAGGAAAGATGGGCATAAACTCATAGAACATTTAAAGAAGAAGAAGTTTATGGTGGCCGTATAATAGTGAATTCAATAGTCAATAGCTAATCAAAGAAACATGGGAATAGACTCGTATAGAAAATTTCTTTTTTCACAATTTTTTCGCGTACCCCTTAGCGACACCTGGCGTACCCCTAGGGGTACGCGTACCACCGTTTGAGAACCCCTGAATTAGACAATGCAATACATTACAATACAATATAACGCCTCATGATACGATACAAGACAATACAATAGATACAACACAATAGATACAACGCAATGCTATATGATACGGTATACGATACAGTACAATTCTTTATGATACGATACAACACGAATGGGGTATGCAAGCGTCTCAGATAGCCTCTGCTGCCCAAATGTCCACCCACGCCGCCTTCACGAGGTCCCTCCTGTTTCAACAGAGTGCGTGGTGGGCGACCGAGTCCTCGCCGGTATAAGTGAGTGCCCATGGGCGAAGAAACCGAAGGACGGACGATGGATGTCATCGACGCTGAGAGATGGTGTCTCCTTAAAAACACCGGGAGGAAGGCAACGGGAAACCACCTCCCTATCTATCCCGAGTTAAATGTAAAATGACGCCAGAAAAGAATTCAGTGAACAACGTGAACGATTCAATCCAGATACTGGAAAGAGTCGCGTTCGGCAGGGGGGACAAGGCTCCCTCGGTCGTCATCCAGCGAAAACCTTACAAGAAAAAGAAAAGTTAAAAATAGGAACGTGGAATGTAAGAACGATGCTGAGACCGGGAAAGTTGGCTAATGTCGTGAGAGAGATGAAGAGAGCAGGTTTGGACATTTTGGGCCTGTCGGAGGTCAGGTGGAAAGAGGGAGGAGACTTCATGAGTGACGGCATTAGGGTGATATACACTGGAGGAGAGAAGAGTCAAAATGGTGTGGCCATCTTGCTGTCGGAGAGAGTCGCCAAATGCGTATCAAGGGTGGAGAGACGTGAGGATAGAATGCTCATAGTGACATTGCAAGCACACCCAGTCGACATAACAATAATACAAGTGTATATGCCAACATCAGCACACGAGGAGGAGGAGGTGGACGACATATACGAGATGATAGAGGAAAGGCTTAGAGACATCAAAGGCAAAGATTATGTGATTGTCATGGGAGATTGGAATGCAACAGTTGGTGAAAAAGAACAGGAAGAGGCTACAGGAAAATATGGACTGGGGAACAGAAATGAGAGAGGAGAAAAGCTGGTGGAATTCTGCAAGAGACAAAAACTCATGGTAACAAATACTTGGTTCCAACAGGAAAAGCGGAGAAGATACACATGGAAGGCACCGGGAGATGGAGCAAGATACCAACTGGACTACATCATGATCAGACAAAGGTACAGAAACAGTGTCAAGAACTCAAGAACTCTCCCAGGAGCCGATGCAGACACAGACCATAACCTGGTTGCCATGACAATACATCTCCGACTTAAGTTCATAAAGAAGCAAAGGATAGTTAAACAGAAATGGAATAGAGAAATAATGCAAACAAAGAGTAACGAACTCTCAGAAAATATAGAAGAACGGGTGGTGGAGTTGAGTACGGAGATAACAACAGATGAAAGGTGGAGGAGTCTGAAGGAGATCGTGATTGAGGAAACGACAAAGACTGTGGGGTTCCAGATGGGTACAGGACCGCGCAAGCCATGGGTTACAACGGAGATGCTCAGGGATATGGAAGAAAGAAGAAAATGGAAACACCAGAGCACAGAAGAGGCAAGGAGTGAATACAAAAGGCTGAATAATCAACTAAGAAGAACAACAGATAAGGCAAGAGAGGATTGGTGGGAAGAGCAGTGTAAGGAGCTAGAGATGCTACAGAATCGAGGAAGACACGACCTGGTATATGGAAAGGTCAAAACACTGACAAATAAGAAGAATATGGGTGGCGGAAGCGCAATCAAGGACAAGGATGGCAAGTTGCTAGAGGACGCAGACGATATCAGGAAAAGATGGAAGGAATATGTTGAGGATTTGTATATGGGAAAAAGTAGCCAAGAAGATCTCGGGGAAGAACAAACACCAAGTACCGATAACATAGGACCGGACGTACTCAGGGAGGAGGTTCTAGCAGCAATGAGTGATATGAAAAACAACAAAGCAGAAGGAATTGATAATATCCCAATTGAAATACTGAGGAACCTGGGAGAGAAGGCAATGACAGAACTAGTGCGGTTATGCCAAGACATATGTGTCACAATCCAGGAAAAGGTACCAAGTCTTAGTTCACAGTTTCGTCAGAAAACAGCTTTAAAGGAGGTTGGGGTCTTTTTTATCCTAAGAATTACCGTTTGCATAAAATCCCGAAAAAAAAATTTTCGGTAAAAGGTACCAAATTTTATTTTTTTTTAGTTATTAGTCATGATACAGACCATAAAAATTTTCAAAACTAACACTCTAGTTTTTCAGTCTTTGAAGTGGTACAAACTTTAAAATGCTGATTTTCTTCAAATTTTATGTTTATTAGCGATTAATTCATATGTTGTTTAAATCCTGATATCTTTGGGAAATGACAAGATATTAGCTTAACTTTTTTTAAATTATGTGCAGTAATTATGCACCAATGTCCTGGCAGCTCTAACTCCATTACTAAGACTTGGTACCTTTTCATGGATTGTGACACATATATAACACAGGAGTTTGGCCTGAAGATTTCCTACAGACCATATTGATCCCGCTCAAGAAAAAGCCAAATGCAACAACATGTGAAGACCACCGAACTATAAGCCTCCTCACCCATGCATCCAAGATTCTACTAAGAGTTATCACGAAGAGACTGCAAGCAAAGGCAGAAACAGATGACTGCTTGGGGGAGGATCAATTTGGTTTTAGAAAGGGAAGAGGAACAAGAGATGCAATTGCAGCAGTGAGGATACTAGCGGAAAGAAGCCTCCAGCATGGCCAGGACGTCTATGTGTGTTTCGTCGACTATGAGAAGGCTTTCGATAGGGTGGATTGGAGGAAATTAATGCATGCATTACGAAGAATAGGAGTGGATTGGAAAGAGCGAAGACTTATTGGAAACCTGTACATGGGACAGAAAGTAAAAATAAGAATAGATGGTGAATACTCAGAGCCGGGAAGAATAGGCAGAGGAGTGAGGCAAGGATGCCCGCTCTCTCCAATACTCTTCAACATCTACATCGAAGAGCTTGTACGGGAGGCGATGGAAGAAGTGAACGAGGGAATAAAGGTTGGGGGTATGTTGGTGAAAGCGCTGAGATTTGCGGATGATCAGGCAATGTTAGCAAGAAGCCAAAAAGGACTGCAGAGAATGATGGATCGCCTGAATATGATATCAACAGAATACGAAATGAAAATAAATACCAAGAAGACAAAGGTCATGAGGATAAGCAAAAGAGAAGAAAAAGAAGTTAGAATAACCGTAAATGGAGTGGTCATCGAACAAGTTGAGAGATTCTGTTACCTAGGAAGTATGGTCACGAGGGATGTGAAGTGCCATACGGAGATAAAAAGAAGAATAGCCATGGGAAAAGATGCTTTCTATAAAAGAAAGGAGCTCTTGAGAGGAAAATTAAATAGGAATCTGAAGAAGCGAATGGTTAAGACGCTGGTATGGAGTGTGGTTCTATACGGATCTGAAACGTGGACTATAAGAGGGGAGGACATCAAAAGGATAGAAGCCTTCGAAATGTGGATATGGCGGAGAATGGAGAGAATCAGTTGGACAGAGCATATAACAAACGAAGAGGTACTGCAAATGGTGGGAGAGGAGAGATCCATGATGAGGACAATCAGAGAGCGTCAAAGAAGATGGATTGGCCATATAATGAGAGGAAATTCCCTGCTACGAGATATCATCGAGGGTAGAATGGAAGGGAAAAAGACAAGAGGAAGACCAAGAACGATGTTCCTAGACTGGACAATAAAGAGCGACGGCTACAGACAGATGAAAGCGGAAGCTCAACATCGAGAGGAATGGCGCCGTTGGACATATGAACCTGCCTAAGGGCAGAGAACCAAAGAAGAAGACAACACGATGTTTTGCCAGATAGTACAATATGATACGATACAATACAACAATGCAATAATAATACATTGCATTAGAACACAAAAACATTTGTACGGCTTTCAACTTATTTGACTAAAAAGTAGCCACCTGTGAGTGCGTCTTTATTCCAAGGAAAAGTCAGGTCGACGTTTGTGGTCATTGAAAGCCGCAAGATGTCGTTGAACACGGAATGGTAGCTACAAAATTGGTGACAATATGCAACACCTTTAAAACGCAGATTTATTCATCTATTTATAATTCACTTGCGTTAAATCACACGATATATTTACAAGTTACAGTCGTTGGCAACCACCAGATGTCGTTGAACACGCCAGTGCTCAAATGTGTTTGACACCTTTAAAAAGTGTTTCAGTTCTTCTATTAATAATTCATTTGAATTCAAACGTGAGATATGATTGATAACACTGACGAAAATTGGGCGTCAACTGCCGTGGATGCCACAAGATGTCTTTGAAAACAACATATTAACGATTAAGTGCTAAACTATATTCGACACCTTTAAAACGCGTTGAAGTTCTTCTATTAATTATTGATTTACGCTTAAACTCCGCTACTGATCGCACTCTGGCAGTGCCAGACCCAATCCTCGATAAAGGAGGAGGGTGACGCCAGGGGCGTAACTTTGGTATAAAAGTGGGGGTACCAATTTCTTCTCCACTTTCACTTTTCGCAAAAGACCATATCTCGGAGGGCACAATAATAAAATATTGATTGGCATTGTCTAAAAAGTGGGGGGTACGGTACCCCCAGTTCAAAAAGTGGGGGTTCGGGTACCCCTCGTACCCCCATAAATTACGCCTATGGGCGACGCTATTGGTCGTTGTTATCACACAGTGTCGACAAACTGAAATTACTACTAATAATCGTAAGATTCTCGACAGTGTTTTGTCCACAGCAAAATCGACATCAAGAACACGACCTATTAAAAGTTGAACATTCACTATTAAGTTCGACACCTTTAAAATTCGTAACGGCTCTCCTATTAATAATTTCTTTGCGCTCAATCGTAGGACTGCAGCAGTAGTAGCTTTACGGCAAGTTGGGCGTCAGCGGCCGTGGCGGCCGGAAGGTGTCGTTAAACAGTGTTACCACTCCTTGGGTTTTTTCACAAGATCTTGGGTTTTTAATCCGAACTTGGGAAATGGGGTTTTTCCTGGAAACCTTGGGTTTTTGATTGGGTTTTGTCTTGTTTTATTGAATCCCTATTTTTCATTATTTTAATCAATTTTTGCAACGGTCTGGATAATCGAGGTCAATAAATAAATGGTGTAATATGCGTGCAAGCATGTGATATAGTAGAATATTGCTATCTTTAACATATAACTCTAAAGACTAGACTTGCTATTTTAGTCTACTGTTACATTTAGACAATAAAACTCTAAAGACTAAAGGAAACTGCAGACTCAGACTGTACTTTTTCGGAAGTACCCGAAGTAATCAGTTCTTACTCTTTTTTAAAAGTTAAGGTATAATAATTTTAAGTTTCATCATGGGCGACCACAGGAATGTTTTTAGCGGGGGACGAAATTTTGTTAGGGGGGCAAAGATAAAGATAAAGCAGTAAACGACCAGTAGCCGTAGACAAATGGACAATGAGTCACTCAACGACCACAAGTCAACAAGTGATCATTGTTACCATGCCATATTAAATATTATAACTGTTTGACCTTAGTAAAAATTCCCAGATTGCTATGGAAAATCCCCAAATGCCAAGTCGATCCGCCAAATCCCAAGATCTTGGGAAAAATCCCAAGGAGTGGAGGCTCTGGAGGTGTGTAATTATTCTGAACAGATCTTACCGTTCGTATGGCATAATGTAGCTCCATAGCCAAAAGCAGTTGATGCACACTGTACTAGTAGTTTAACCACACTGCGTGATAGCATAATCATTAGCGTCGCCCTCCTACTTCATCCAGGCTTCGAACTGGCACCGCAAAGGTACGAAGAGTGGCGAAGTTTAAATGTGTTAGTTCAGTTTCAATGCAGACTGCGCTTTCGCTTATAAATGGTGAACATTACGCTTTAAAGAGGTGTGTAATTATTCTGAATATTTCTCACCATTCGTTTTCCAATCGTAATTGTAATTTTAAACTCTAAACTTCTAAAGCGCCACTCGAAAGTCAAGCAAATGAGTGCTGTGTCGAGTCACAGGGGTTTTCACGAGGATAGTCAAAAAGAGGCCCGAGTTTGGTTTCCAGAGGTCCAGATCGAGGGGGAAGGCTGAACAGCTGCTTAGGAGGGTGTCGATTAGGTCCAGGACCATTGAACAGGATGGACGGATGCAGAATTTAACGACATCTAAGACCTATGGCAACAAAGGCTGTTGACTTCGAGAGAAATTATTTTGGCATAGTACAGCTTATCATTAACCAACAAAATCTAAGATAAATTAGTAATTTCAATAGAGCGATTAAACCGTGTTTTTTTATTTATATTATTTACACACCAATGATATTTTGTCGTTTAAGTTGATGCATACTGACCAATTCCAATTAAGTTGATCGTCTGCGCTTTGATATATATAACCGAATGCTACACTTAAAAGAGGTGTGTTACTGTTTTTTTTGGCAGCTCTCACCGTTCGTTTCGTATAATACACCAAAAACTAAGAACTATAGAACTAGGTTGTTTGATTTGTTGGTGTTTAACGAAACAGTGTCACAACAAATATGATTAGCGTCGCCCTCCTCATTTATCTTTCCTCTGGACTAACACTACCACAGGGTAGAGGCGCAGTTGACTTTGCATTGAGTGGGGTGGGGGAAGACCTATTATAGGACCGCTTTTCATTTTAAAAAGGTATCATTTATGGCGTTCTGTTATGAAAATTTAGATAGAAAGAGATATATAGATAGAAACAGAAGCAGAGAGAAAGATATAGAGCGAAAGAGATATATAGAGAGAAAAGATAGAGCAAGACCTGCGGTCACAAGCAGAGGCTTATAAATAGGTTCCCCTCTGAAGGTACAACACCTCCTCTTCCTCCTCCTCCTCGTCCTCCTCGTCCTCCTCGTCCTCGTCCTCGTCCTCGTCCTCCTCGTCCTCATCTTCCTCCTCCTCCTTCTCCTCATATTCACAATTCAAACCACGACAGCAAACAACATCACAACCACTACCCCAACGGTCACCACGACGACGACGACGACGACGACGACGATGCCATTATAGGTTGGCGCTGCTTTGTTGTTGCTCTTCGAGAGGCACTATGTAAATGTCCATTCACAAGAATACAATGGTCAAACCAACGGAGTCTTCTCTGAATGACTTTGTTTAGCAGAGTTGTTTGGATGAAAATCTTATTTTATTGTATTGAATTCAATCATTTATAAAGCGCCTCTAGAATGGCGCATGATGATGATGATAATGATGATGATGATGATTTCAGTGTTTAACGACATTTTGTGGCTGCCAAGGCCGTTGACGTCGAATCGCTTTTCCATAGGGGATGACTTAATTTTACAATCAAACGCAATGGAGGCATACAAATAGCAGAAAGCTAACGCGTTTTCAAGGTGTCGAATTTAGTTGAGCGCCCAGTTGTTAGAATTAAGTGTTTAACAATATCTTGTGGCTGCCACAGGCCGTCGATGTTGACCTTGTCTTAATACACACCTTATGACAAGTTTTACGACTAAACACAACTGAATTATGAATGTCAGAAAAAGAATACGTTTTACAGAGGTGATGTGGTGGCACTGGTGCTTGGGCGTTTTAGTCACAGCAAGGGCAAGTGCATTTTGAATGGCTTGAAGGCGGTTTATTTGGGTGATGTCGATGTTTAAGAAGAGTGCATAGCAGTAATAACTTCCAGGTGATTCTCTGAGTTTCCAGGAGCAAGTGGTGACTGCAGAAGATCGGTTGTCTCCTGCCGTAAAATGGAGCAATACCAATGTCCCTGCGGGGGTTTATTCCCACCAACGATTGTGCGACAGTAAAACCTAAGGTAGCAGTGTGTCAGTCTTATTATGTAATAAACGAAATAATAATAATAATAATAATAATAATAATAATAATAATAATAATAATAATAATAATAATAATAATAATAATAATTATAATAATAATAATAATAATAATAATAATAATAATAATAATAATAATAATAATAATAATAATAATAATAATAATAATAATAATAATAATAATAATAATAATAATAATAATAATAATAATAATAATAATAACAATAATAATAATAATAATAATAATAATGATATTAATAGGGCCATTCCGGACTTTTTATAAGTTACATTAATTAATATTGAAGTCCCTGAGGGATCCTGTATACCTCGGGGCATAAAAAAAAAAATAATAATAATAATAATAATAATAATAATAATAATAATAATAATAATAATAATAATAATAATAGTATTGATGAACTTTACCAAGTGTCCCTCATAAAAACTGCCTTTTTATCGAAACAACAAGCGTAGGGCTATATATACTGTTAAGCGTAGGCCTACTGTTAAAACTTCATTCAGTAAACTTACAGTCTGGGCCTTCTTTCGTTTGCTCGTCATTATTGGATTCAGATGATGTTCGTTTCCTCGACGTGGCGTAGGCCGTAGGGGAAGCACCCTGTTAACTTATAATACTGGAAGAAACACCAATAGATGTTAGTCTAATTAATGCCGAGCAAATCGAGCGAGTCAAGCAAACTCAAATTCGATTGCAAGGTAAGCAATCGAAGCTTAACACGAACGAAGCCTTGACGTGATTAATATGACGTCTTGAAACTATATATTATGACGTCATACGATGGGTGTAGCGATGTAATACACTTCGTATTAATTAATCCAATAATATCATAGAAAGAATTTGCTAATTTTTATTCCGCGTTTTACGATCTTCTCACTATACAGGGACTTTTAACGGCGTGGCGCATATTCAAACGGGCATCGGTGGTGAAGGATCTCACCCGATCAATTAATTGAAAATGAGCAGGGTCGAGGCCATATACGGTCGCTATAGAAAATCGCGTACATTTAGATTTTATCGCTACACTTTCGAACGTCATCATCGATGACGATACTGTTGAAAAGAAACTTCGTCAAGCATATCCCAAACTGCACCTAAACTCTGGAACGAACTTCCTTCCGAATTCCGCATTTTCTCAGTTCCTCCACCAATACCGCCACTCACTCATCGTCATCTACCTCGGGCTCCTCTACTCATCACCCCACAGGCTTTCCACTCCAAACTGAAAACTCACCTCTTCAGAATTTCCTATCCTAATCCATCGGATCCTCTGCCTTCCAAGCTATCTCGTGCTAAACGAAACCCTCCGTAACAGCTGCTCTGCCTCTCTCTGGTCTCACTGGCAACCGGACTCGGACCACCAACGGACATCGATTTCTGGACAACCCCTCGGATACGTCGCAGCGCTCGTGAATAAGCTGGTGCTTTGCGCTCAGCTTTACAGTGGCGCTTTAGAAAATTGAAGATTACGATTACGATTACACCTTGTGCTGTCAACTCCTGGAGCTCTAGCGATCGCCATGACTCACATTCTCCATTGCATCCTATTCGAAGTCAGGTCCCTTAGTGCTTCCAGATTCATGACGATTACGATTAAAGATTGTAAATAGAAAATGTTTTTACGCAAAACATTGTTTACAATAATATTTTCACAAATTTAAAACTATGAAGGTCATAATAAATTTCACGTCTTAGGACGGGAAAAAATCTAGTTAGATATAAATTGCGCCATAATTCCGAAACCTTTTAATAACAAATCAGGTAATTATTATTATTACTTTTTATTATTATTATTACTATTATTATTATTATTATTATTATTATTATTATTATTATTATGTAATAAAGCTGCAGTATGCGAAAATAATTTCTGTCGACGTCGACGGCCTATGTTGCCATAAGATATCGTAAACTGTGGATCCAACATCCACACCCTTTAAACGCGTTTCGCTTCTGTTATTTATAGTCCACTCCCTCTCAATCTTACGATTACCGCGTTTTTGTGATATCAACGCCGTGACTGCACAAGATGTCGTTATAAACACTGTATATTAACTGCAAAGCGCGCAACTATTCGACACCTTTTAAACGTGTTTACGTACAGCTATATATTTCACTCGAATTCAATCTTGAGATTGCATTCAGTCATCATCATACAAGGATGTGATTTATGTCAACGGCCATGGCTGCCACAAGATGTCGTTATAAACAAAGTGTATAGAAGCCTTCTATACACTTTGGTTATAAACACTGCTAAATTAACTGCAAGGGCTCAAATGTATTCGATACCTTTTAAACGCGTTTCAACTGCTATTTATAGCTCAAGCGTTTGCTTTCGATGGTCAAACTCCGCCAGTGCTCGCACTCTGGCAGTGTCAGTCCCAAGCCTGGATTAAGGAGGAGGGCGACATCTTGGTTATCACACAGCGTCGTTAAACTGAAACTACTACTCTTTCAATGGTCATATTTCCCACCAGACGCTCCATAGCCTAGTCATAGTGTAAGATCGAAGACAATGGCCTTGAGAGCCACAACCTGTCGATATATACACTAGATATTAATTGCAAAGCGCTCATCTATATTGGACGCCTTTAAAA